>CAUYQV010166334.1:0-31402 GCA_963574575.1 Galagoides demidoff
CTGCTGTTGTCACCCTGTTACTGCTGCTGCTGCTGCTGTTGTCACCCTGTTACTGCTGCTGCTGCTGCTGTTGTCACCCTGTTACTGCTGCTGCTGCTGCTGTTGTCACCCTGTTACTACTGCTGCTGCTGCTGTTGTCTCTCTGTTATTGCTGCTGCTATTGTCACACTGTTACCACTGCTTTTGCTATGGGTATCACTCTTCTACTACTGTTGCTGCTGGTGGCATCTCTATGTTACTACAGCAACTGCTACTGTTGTCACTCTTACCACTTCTGTTATCACTTTGTTAGCTGTTGCGGCTACTGGTATCTCTCTGTTATCACTGCTGTGGCTATGGGCATCACTCTGCTTCTACATCTGGGGCTACTGTTACCAAGACTCTTCCTATTGCTGCTACTGCTATCACTATAATTATTATTCATGAGGAGAAGTTTGGTGGCTGCAAATAGTTTCTCACGATCTGTATCAATTCAAAGCAGATTCAAAGTGCGCCCTGTGGTATGGTTGCTAGACATAGTAAATTTAAATACAAGATTCCTGGTTAAATTTGAATTTTATGTAAGAAATGATTCTTAGTTTAAATATATACCATGCGATAAAGGGCTTGTCTATCTGTAATTCAGATTTCAGTGAGTGTCCTGTAGTTTATCTGGCTACCCCATTTGGGTGTAGGTGGTGACTTCTTCTACCAAGTGCCCTTGGCTCACACACACACATGCACATGAGCACACGCACATTCACCCATATGCACACATGTGTACACACATGCACGCATGCTGGCAGGAGGCTCCACTCTGGACTCCAGTCTTTACAAGGGCAGCATTCGAAGCTGGGTTCCTAGACCCGGAGGCTGGGCTGGATTCTTGTTCATCTAGGACAGTGAAGGGATAGAGATGGGAAGAGGGAGCTGAGGAGGATGTAGCACTGTCTGGTGGTCATCTTGACCCAGACCCCTCAGGGGCTCCAGGGTATGAACAGCACCCAGCACTGGTCTCTGGAAGGCAGAGGAAGTGCACCTGTGTGTCCACGTCAGCCCTGCACTCAGGGCTAGGGAGCTTCCCCTGGACACGGCAGCTCTTGCCTATCTAAAGAGTCATGGCCCTGTGACTGGCTCTCCATGCACTCTGCTCACATCCACACAGAGCTGCAGGAGGCTCAGAGAGGAAGCCCCACACCACGAGTGCCCCTCAGTGACCAGCAGTGCAGGTGCTCATGTGAAGGTACCTGGGACAGAGCAGCTGCTTCCTCCTGTGAGCAGAGCCACAGCCCACTGGGTCTTCAGTGGAGGACACAGTCCCTCTCTGAAGAGTGTGCTGCCAGTCATGGTGGCCCAGGGAGCCCATCCCCCCAACACATAAACACAACCGTACACACAATCAGTGATCAGAACAGATCATTGCTCTGATCAGAACAATGACTTCCTATAGATCAGAAAAGAACTCCCTGCAAAAGAGAGGGTACAGGTTGAGCCAACAGGATGGGGACTTGAAGGAGGCCAGACTTCCTTCCAAGTTCTGCCCCTCCCTGACCCAAGCAGCTCCTTCCTCAACCTTTTAACCTGTGCAGAGGGATTCACAGTCAAGAGCCCAGGCAGAGGAGAAGTGTATTTGTGTACATCTGCACACACGGCTGTGTGTGTGTGTGTGTAGTTGATAGATAGGCCGTGTACACACACATATACATAAGTATGTATCTGCATTCACATATTCACATCCAAACACATATGCATCTCTCTGTGTGTATATACTCACACATGCACACACACACACACACACACATACCTGCCTGGCTGGCAGGGTTTGCACACGTCCTTCCTACTTTCTCCAGAATAGAGGATTCACCACGAGTCTCCTTCTAACAGCATTCTTCCTAAACATACACAATGGATGTCATTTCTAAAGTGCCCTACTTGTGCTTTTGAAGGTGTATCACCTTCTCCTGGTACAGAACCTTTGAGGTAACCCGTCCTCCTCCCCAGCAGCAGAAGGGGAAGTGCTCAGACCCTGTGGGTTTGCTGGCACTCCCACACCCCAGGCTGCTTTCTTCCAAGATCCTGTTAAAGTGAACATCCTGAATCAGAAGTTCCTGATGGACCCTGAGTCTCTGCATTTCTGACAAGCTCCCAGCTGAGCGGAAGCTGCGGCCCCTGAGTTCCCTGGAAGATTGCGGAGGTCTCTGCTACCCCATGAAATCCGGGAACCCCTGCTCTGCAAAAGAGAATGAAACCTAAGGACAGCTCTTACCAGCTGGTTAGACATTCCATTATTTATTTAGTTCAGCAAATGGGCCACAGCTGACGAAGACAGCTTTAGCCAGAGTGTGCTTTGCTGCCGTCACGGTTAAGAGTCACCTCTTGAATATGGCCACAAACAGGCATTTCTAAGAAACTGTGTTATTGCTAACAATTGGCAAAGTAGCAGTAAACATATCTGAGAGGTCAAAGACTGAAATAAAAATCATTCTAAGAAGTGAAATGAAAGGAAAACAGAATTCAGGTTCTGTGTGGGCAACAGCAGCTTTTATTTCCACATGGTGAGGGCGAGCTGAGTTCCAGAAGGAAGTCAGCGTGTGCGCAATGGTGGGTGGGGGTTTTAAAGGTCCAGAGGGTGGTGGTTGATACATTCCCTTTCCTAAGTGGGACATCTGATTTGGGTGGGTCCCTCCATTAGACTCTATCAATACCTTTAAAAGAAAGAAAAGAAATATTTATGGCCCTAGGAAGCCTCAGCTTGGCCCTTTAAGACAAGGGCAGGGTGTTGTAGCTCAGCAGGGAGCTTTCCAAGGGAGTTTCCTTCAGGCTCACCTCCCATTGTTGGGAAGGAAAACCAAGGCCATTTAACACCCCAGCAGAGAGCTAAGATCCTGATTTCTCCCAGGACACTTCAAAGGAATCAAGAGACTCAGGCATATGTAGTGTTTACATATCCCAAACCAAGCTCATTGTGGTGAGGCCCTCTGTGGTCTGCCTGTGTTATCTCAGTAACTGTATTTCAGAGAAGGAAGATCCTTAAAATAACAGCCATTATCTTGCACGTTTGGCATCTACAGAGTATTGTCCAGATCTGTACATGGAAACAATGCAAAAATTACCGGATAAGATAAGTATCTTCATAATACTGTGGAGATGCCTAGTGAGGCAGCCAAACAAAGGAAGGTAATTAAGAGCCTTCCCAAAGGCAGGGCAACCTTCCCTGGGCAGCAGAGGATTAAGCACCCCCAGGACCAGAGAAAGAGTGCCCTTTGATAGTACAACTACCAGGCACTGCTGATGGTGTGTGTGTGTGACACAGGCACTATCACTAGTCCAGGGTCTGAAAAAGTTAGAACTTCCAAGAATAAGGAGACCGAGGCAGCGAATGGTCTCATAAAAGGCTGGACGAGTTAAATGCATAGTTTTATATTATTGTTGAAGTCAAAATAAAAATGCAGGGCTGAATCTCTAAATTTAACATCTTTTAGGGGAAGAAAAAATGGCAATGCAAGGTATATATACAGATTGGATGGTCTTCAGTACATCCAAAGAACACAGAGAAGTTGGAAGTTTTACACCCAAGAGAAATGTTATACACACTGCTTTTTGAGAAAGTTCATCCCTGGCACTGGGAAGGTTCTAGGGACCTGACAAGTTCCAGCTGACAACAAAGGTAGTGGGTAAATCAGTCTCTGAATCACAGCAGGTCACTTCAACAACTGTTAAATAACACTGGTTTCAGGTTACAGACAGCAGGTCCAGCAGCCTGGCCTCCAGAGAGCTGCATTCTCAGAGCAGTTCTGTGCACCCTCAGTGCACCCAGCAGGTCCAGCACTGGCCTCCAGAGAGCTGCATTCTCAGAGCAGTTCTGTGCACCCTCAGTGCACCCAGCAGGTCCTGCACTGGCCTCTGGAGAGCTGCATTCTCAGAGCAGTTCTGTGCACCCTCAGTGCACCCAGCAGGTCCAGCATGCTGGCCTCTGGAGAGCTGCATTCTCAGAGCAGTTCTGTGCACCCTCAGTGCATCCAGCAGGTCCAGCACTGGCCTCCAGAGAGCTGCATTCTCAGAGCAGTTCTGTGCACCCTCAGTGCACCCAGCAGGTCCAGCACTGGCCTCCAGAGAGCTGCATTCTCAGAGCAGTTCTGGGCACCCTCAGTGCATCCAGCAGGTCCAGCATGCTGGCCTCTGAAGAGCTGCATTCTCAGAGCAGTTCTGTGCACCCTCAGTGCATCCAGCAGGTCCAGCACTGGCCTCCAGAGAGCTGCATTCTCAGAGCTGTGCTGTGCACTATGAGCTTTAACCTCCTGTGTTCTGTGCTCTGTTTTATTTGGATCTGACTAAAATGACTCAATTCCTGTGATCAACCACAGGTGATTATTGTGGTGTTTCTGGTTCTAATGATTTCTATTCTTTAGAAGACCAGACTCTGATGAAAAAGTAACAAAACATGGTACCTTCCAGCCAGCAGAAGTTAAATGCAGGAGCCCCTGTGTAACAAAAAATGAATGGCCTGGGGAAAAAAAATGGCAAGAATGTTTTCAGTCTCTCTCATTCTTTGGCAGAACTTTGACCTGCATCCATCCCTCTGTGGTCAGGAGGAGCAAGGGAATGTCTTTTGTTCTGTGTGCTGGACTGTCTGGAGGCCTGGTATCCAGCGATGGAGGTCCAGGCCCAGTGGGCAGAGGTCACAGCAGAGGAGCAGAGATGGGGTGATTAGAATCATTAACTGTACATTAATGACAACAGCCTAGAACTAAAGGCTCTGCCTTCCAAAGCTCTATACTTCCGCTTATGTGGAGGATGATGGCATTTTCTTAGAGGCGTGAGTCCCCATCCTCCTCATTTGCTAGCAAACCCCTTGTACTCATTCTTCTGATGAAGCCTCAAGGGCAAGTACCAGTCACAGCAGGATACTCCCAGCTTCAAGTGTGGCCACTGGAGGAGGTCGGGGTTTAGGGGTAAACGCAGTGGGACCCGGGCCCTGCTCCAGCCTTCTGACTTGGTGTTCCGCATGCTGTATTGAAGACAGTGTGAAAAAACAGCTGCTTCCACCACTTCCTTTGTTCTCTTCTGATTTCAAGTTTAGCTTCTGCTCATTACAGAATATTTAGGGGGAAACAGATTTTTCTTTAAAAAAAAGAAATATAATCCCACTACTCAAGTTACTATGTTAGGAATATTCTTTCTATATATCTATATGCTACTGAAAGTTTGACATTTATCCCTAAAACTGCATGAGAAGAGTGATGACAAGTGGTTTGAGGAAAAATAAAAATAAGTTCATTAATTTGCCAGCAAATTAAGAGAATGGCAAACTCTGGAGTAAAAGTACCACTATCTTCCCTCTGATTGTGGCCTCAGGCAGGGATGCAGGTTTTAACTCCCAAAAAGAGTGGGGTGGGGGAATTTTAATAAGATAACTCATAAAACATTGTACCCTTTCTCAGGCTGTTCCCCCAAATACATATGCACAATCATAAATTTCCACAGTAAAGTTCTAACAATAGTTCAAAGATCTACCCTTCTTCCAGACTAAATTGTTGACATTTCACCCAATTATCATTCTCTCATACTCTCTTTCTAAGTTGTTTGAGAGTCATGGTGGTTTATACCTGGGATCCCAGAGCTTGGGGGTGGGGGTGGGGACTAAGGCAGGAGGATCACTAGAAGCCAGGAGTTGGAGACCAACCTAGGCAACATAGTGAGACCCCCCATCTCTACAAAAATTAAAAAAAATTGCCAAGTGTGGTGGCATACACTGTAGTCTCAGCTATTCAGATGGCTAAAGCAAGAGGACTACTTGAGCCCAGGAGTTTGAGGCTGCAGTGAGCTATGATCACATCACCATAACTCTAGGCTAGGTAACAGAGCAAGACCCTGTCTCAAACAAACAAACAAATAATAGTTACAGACATCCTGCATACATACTCCCTGAATATTACAAGTTTTTTTATTCGTAAAAAATAAGCACATTCTCGTACATGACCGCAGCATAATGATTGAGGGGACTCTAACATTGAACGACACTCCTATCGAGTCCACAGGCTACGTTTAAATGCCATCAGCTGCCTCAATAATGCCTTTGTGGCCCAGCAGCTGGCACATGACCACTGTCCAGTGCCCTCGAAGCCCGCTGGCCTGGAACAGCTCCCCAGCTCTTCACTGTGCCCCTTGATCTTCATGTTTTCAAAAAATATAGCTCACTTGTGATGGAGAAGGACCCAAGTAGGGGCTTTCCTGGTGCTTCCTAAGGAGCCCATTTGGGCAGCAACACCACAGCCATGATTTGCTCCCCTCAGGGCCTCCCATCAGGGGCTACATGGTGCTGGCTTATCACAATGCTGCTGATTTGGGATTTTATCACTTGATTTAAGGTGGTGCTCACCAGGTCTTGCCACAAGAAAGTTAGTATTTTTCCTTTTGATATACCTATTTCTAAAAATGAAATTCTGCCACTTAATCTTACATCAACCAAGCATATTACTATGACTTTAGAAAATTTCTCTGTCCCACAAAAGACAAAGAACTTCACTGAAATCTCCAAAATGGTGGCAGGTAGATGTCAAGGAAATGTGGGGATGGAGGTCCTAGGCTTTGGTGCTGCTGGTTGTGGTAGGTGGAGAAAGGAGGGACTTAGGGTTGCCATCCAATCAGGTAGCAGTGGAGACCCTTATGAGACAGCCAGCTGTTCACCAAAGTCAAGAGGACAGGCTCTCAACCTGGGGCATGAGAAGATTCCTGGGCCTGGAGTGTGTGGTTCAGAGCATGGAGGGCAGGCCCAGGCCCTGCATTTGCAGCCAGGCCCCAGGGAGATGCTGCTGCTGCTGTTCCCACTTTGAGAACCAGTGGCCTGGCAGTCTTTGAAATGCTGATGCCCAACACTGATCCACCCAGCAGAGGATTTCTTTGCCTAATTTTCCTGTCCTATGAGCTCACCTGAGCAGTCCGTAGCCACCCTCTCAGAATGTGCTGTGACCTCCTGCTCCTCACATCACTCATGGTTTATGGAGGATATGAAAATCACCTTATTTAAATCATGAATCCCAGATTTAAAAAAAAAAAAGATTTATGATGTTAAGAAAATTGAAAATCCATTCTAGCTGCTCTGCTTCACAGTTATCACCTCCTCCACATTCGTAAGTCCATCATGACCATGTTAGCTGGGGGGCAACGTGGGCCTGGGAGCCTGCCCTCTGACAGGGCCATGTGAGCACCCACAGTCCTTCACAAGGCAGCTTTGTGGGTCGCTGTGGCTGCTGGTCTCCTTCACATGGTCCTCATATCCGTTTTCCAGAGCAAGGCTCATGTTTTAGTTCATATTGGAATCATGTGGGGAGTTGTGTTAAAAAGCTCCCAGGCCATGACTCCCCATCCCACCCCTGAGTTATCAGGTCAGCATGGGGCCCTAGGGCTGCTTTACCAGCACCCTGGGCTCCGCTGAGGAGTGTGCACCAGAGGGAAGGGATGGCTGTATCTGACGACTATCAGATCAGTCATTCAGGCAGTATTTATTCTTAGCATGAATTGTGTTACTAAAACAGAAGAGTGGGCATGTGGTGGTGTAATTGCTTATAATGCTATGAAAACACATCTCTCAAGGCTGTACCGGATGCTGCCTTTGGAGCCAGTTGTCAGCCCCCTTCATTCTGCAGTCCAGCTTCCAGTAGGTGGGCAAGGAGGAGGGGTCATGAAAACTGAAACGCACCTTCTTTTACTCCAAACATGGCTCCATGGGCACTTTTCTAGCCACATTGAACTATTCAGACAGTGTCAACAGTCAAAGACTCTCCAGTCCAGCATCTGCTAGTCCAACTCATGTTGCCACAGTGAAGAGGAGCAATGTGGTCTGATAAAGGCTCTTCTGGGGACCTGAGCAGGCAGGAGGCGGAGGGGATGAAGTACGTTCTGCTCCAGCCTCACTGAGGGACTCCAGGCCTTTAACTGACCCTTGCCCCTGTGGCTCCATCCCTGCCCTCCCTCTCTGATGCTCTTCACCCCGGCCCCAGCCCCAAGCTTAAGGAGGTCCTCTTCCCTGCTTCCTGAGCCACTGACCTGGCTCTGACTGGTCCCTCAGTGCCCTGAGGGAATTCTTTGCCTCCCTGACTCTCTTTCCTCCCATAGTGGATTGTAGGGTCTCAAGAGAAAAAGCCAGAAGTTTGTATGCAGCTCTGTATCTCCAATGTGTAGAGATCGTGAAGAGAAAGATGAAGGAAGAGAAGGAGGAAGAGAGGGAGGGAGGGAGGGAAGGAGAAAGGGAAGGAGGGAGGGATAGCCACTGAGGGCCCCAGCCCTGGAAAGACAATGCAGACTCAAGGCAGGAACCACCCCCCATCTGAGAATTAACACAGGGAGGCAGGGAAAAGCTACATGCCAGGGTGTAAGGAAAAAACAAGCCAGGAGCCTGTCCGGGCGTGTGTTTGGCAGAGGGCAGGCTGCACACTCAGCGTGGGATTTGGTCTGCTTAAGGACGGCTAGTCCCAGAGGCAAAGGAAGGGTGACCTGAGGTGGGGGTTAGGGTGTGCATGACTCCCCAGTTACAGGAGCAGGGCTGGAAAGTAGGAGGGCCCAAACATCCCAGGGCAAAGCCCTGGAGGGGCCAGGACAGGCAAGCCCGCAAAGCAAACAGGCCCAACTCCCCATGCCCAAGCTGGCCCACATGCTGGATCTTGACTTGCTGGGAGCTGCACCCCGACCCTGGCCCAGCGGTTGCCCATTTCCTGTCCCTGCTCTGTCTGGACCAAACTGCTGGGAGCTGCACCCTGGCCCTGGCCCAGCGGTTGCCCATTTCCTGTCCCTGCTCTGTCTGGACCAAACTTCAGGTCACACTTCCCTCTTACACCAGCTCTTTCTTTTCCTCATGAGAGAATAATTAAAACGCAAATAAATGCATGAAGGATCTGGTAGATGGAAACTCATTCAACAGCAAAGCCAACTCATAAGATCAGAGCCTCTTCTTTCTGAGAGATGGGTGACTGGGAGCCTGAAGAGAGTTCTCTGAGGAAGATGATCAGAGCAGGAGCCCTGGAGGGGCCAGGACAGGCAAGCCCGCAGCCTCCATTACTTTCAGTGGAGCAGTAGGGAGAGGCCTGCAGGGCAGCGAGGGGCCCTGGACCCTTCTGAGACAGACAGTCTACCCAGGAGCACTGCTTCCTCCCACCCGCCAGTCAAGCCCCTCTCATTGGGCTGCCCTTTAGCTGCTGCACTGGCTTTGCAATCGCTGCTGTGTTTTATGAGTGACAGGACAAATGCTTGTGGCACTTTCCAAAGAGCATAAACTCAGCAAGCCATTAGCAATAAAAGCAGCTGTCAGGAATTGCTCTGAACACACTCAGGTAGACAGCACAATCCACATTTCTGAATGCTGGAAATATATAGACGTATAATTAAACAACTTTACTATGGTAACTGTTTTCTGCAGAAGTTATTTGAGTCCTATTTGAAGACATTTTCAAATATGCAACAGAGGGAATGGCCTGAAAAAAAGGAAAAAGTGTTTTTGGTCTCACCCTTTCTGAGGACGAAAATCTGCAAGCTTGCCCGGAGCCAGTGATCAGAGAGGATGGGCAGAGTCTTTCCTCTTTGTACCACAGGAGATGGCTCAATGGAACATTCCAGGCAGATGTCTCCAGATTATGTCATGGGTCGGAACCAGCAACTCCGGGTTAAATAGCAACAGCCTGAAGCTGAACTCTCCCCTTCACAGCTCTGTGTCTTGGCTTTGGTAAGACAGTGTGGCACTTTGAGATGAGAATCTCCAGCCTCTTCATTTGTGGGCAAATTAACCAACCTCCTTTTCCTTCACCTCTAACCACTTGTCCTCATTACTCTGATGCAGCCTTGGGGCAAGTGCTGAAGTTTCAGTAACAAGTATAAATGATTTATAAGATTTCTAAAAAGACTACTGCTACTAACAATGACGAAACCAGTTACGCAGTAAATGCTTGTTGAAGGAGCTCTTACTAAAGTTGTGTCTCTGTCCTACCCACCATCTGCAGAGGGTGGTAAAGTGTGTCAAATAATTCCACCAATTCAATCAGCCCCAGCGAGGCCCCAGCAAGTTGAAAGAGGCCTGGATACTGGACTCAGGATGGACCACTCATTTCCCTGCCTACCTGAGAATAGTTTACTTGGAAAGCAATGAACCACCAAGAGGTAATACTTGGGACGTGGGGGCAGCTTGGAGCCATATGCAAATACAGCTGAAGGCTCTGCTGTGATTAAAATAGGGTGCACTTAAGGAATGCACAGAGATGAATGTGACAGGGCTCCTGCCCCACCTGGGAGTATGGGGAGGGAATTCATCAGGGCCTCTGCAATTTCTATGACACTGACAGCCTTTGTTCTGAACTTCCTTTTCAAGGATGTTAGTGTAGCAATAGGTTTAAGAAACAGAGGCATTAATTCCTTTGGAGCAGAGGGAAGATGTGTTTCCTGATCAGGAAAATGAAGATAATATCTCTCTCTGGGGTAAAGGTGAGGCAGGTCCACTCTCAGCCCCTCATAAGATTAAGATTGCTTAACCTCAAGGTTTCTCAGTTCTCATGTGCACCTACCGTGTGTGTGCAACCATGAGGGCAAAGGGGGTGGTGACCATGCCCTCCTGTGCCCTAAGTAAGGAAGCCCCTGGTCTCTGACCCAGGAGTCTCCTGTCTTTTGCCAGCATCCATCAGATTGGGGGAGGCTACCTGGTTTGCTTTTAGTAGGTAAACAATCAGGGCTTTATAGTCCTTGAAAATAGTTAAGAAATAGATTGCTGGAGAAACTCAGGACATTTCACCCCACAATATGACTCCTTGGTATTTTGGATTGCACCCCCTTAGAGGTAAGCAGGCCCTTGGAAGGGGCTTTTCCTCTATCTGCGTGAACAGGCAAACCCTTCAAAGACAACAACCAACTTCCCTTCCTTCCCTATTATTTCACTACATCGCAGGAAAAAGACCAAGAATGAAACCAGGCCCAAATATTTTTAAAGATAGCACCCATCTCTCAGGTTAATTTACAAGTCAATCTGTTTCCCACATCCATTCACCCTCCCTAGCAACAGCAATCTATTGCCTCTAAACAGAATTACCTGTATTCCTGGTCTCCTCCTCTCTTCTAAAAGGAGGTATAGAAATAATCTAGATCCCACTGGGATATTGGGTAATCCCTCTGTGATTCTCCTGTACACATGGCAAATAATCCTCTGCCTCTCATTAATCTGCCTTAATTGTGAGTTGATCTTTCAGGAAACTTTTCGGGGTAGGAGGAAGTCTACACTACCTAGCGAACTGCTCAACTCATGCAGAAAAGAGTGAACCAATGACAGGCAGAGAGCGCTGAGCATTGACAAGGCACAAACCCGACTTCACGCGGAGAAGTTCAGAATCCATCTCTACCCACTCTTACAATGAGCAATTTTAGCTTCCAAATAAATTTGAAAATCTTTTAGCGAGAGTCTATTTTTAAATATGCATTATACTCTGAACACTGGAGAGGACACGTTTTCTACGCATTGATTTCCATGCCGTTCAATCGTGAGAGGATTTGAGTTTCCAAAGCGTTTTTCAAATGCGTCTGTATTTTCCTCAGGGACTGGCAAGAGGAGCACAAAAAAAGTCTATTTTCACTGTTGGTAAAATGTCTCAGCATAGAAGGTCTGAATTAATCGCCTGATTCCTGCAATCACAATGATTACGAGGAGGAGTTTGAGCCTTTTATGTATGATAAATGAGTCAACTCATTCACGCAAACTCATACATGAGCAGGGCTCAGCAGGTGGTGACGCACAAATGTTTGCTATTCTCATCATCACATAATCTCACTTAACAAGGTAAGGACCCCTATGTTCTCTTAGAGATGAGAAAACTGAGGCTGAAAATGGTCAGTAATTTGCCCCAGGACCAAGCATGAGTTCGAGTGTTTGGGGCTGCAAGAAACAGAAAACACAAGAATAAACAGAATAAAACATGAATGTCGATCCTCTCACATATGAAGAAGTTGACTGCCTCCTCGGCTCTCATGGTGGTGGAGCAGCCAGGGAGCTCCCTGCTGTCTGCCCCGCCATTGTCAGCATATCAGCTGCCACACTGGACAAGCCTCTCACCTCACAGTCACAAGGCGGCTGCAGGCTCTCCACGTGTCAAGTCTCTACTGAGCCAGAGCTCAGGGCCTCCCTGAATGCATCATTGGCCTATTTGGGCCATATTCCCACCTCTAAAGCAATCCCGGACTCCAGCAAGGAAACCGACCTAAGCATCTGAGTGCACTTAAAATGCAGTAATAAACAAATCAGGGATCTGCCTACAGGAGGACAGGGATGCAGCAATGGCTGAGATGGCAACACCAGGCTGGACTCCCAGAGCCTGGAGGCTCTCTCAGCCCTGGGACGAAGCCTTCCAAGTCTGCAGGGCCCAGCACCATAGCCAAGACCACGTGCAACTATTTAGCCCTTAAAAGATACTTAATGTGCTGGGAAATTTAATTTTCTTAACTTCAGTTCAAACAGTTACAGGGTCTAGTGAATACTGAAGACTGTCTTGGCAGCACAAGGCCAGCATGTCAGGAGCATCATCTATGGCCCAGGAAGCATTGCTATAGGAGTGTAATGTCCGATAGGATTACAGTGCTGCAGAAATACAATGTGAGGCCCAAATGCAATTTAAAATTTTGAGTAGCCACACTTAATAAACATATGTATGCTATGGAATACTATTCAGTCATAAAAACATGGAGATTTTGTATCTTGTGTAACAACCTGGACAGATTTAGAGAACGTTCTCCAAGGGGAATATCACAAGAATGGAAAAACAAGAATCACCTGTACTTAGCACTAAATTGGAACTAGTAAATTAATAACGATATGCTCACATAAGAGAAAATTAAATTAAATTCAAGCAGCAGGGAGGGGGGAGAGTTCAAGAAGCTCCCACATGCATGGGCATACGTGTGGGGTGAAGGACACAGCTGCAACTCAGCTTCACCCTTGCAGATGCAACAGTGTAACCTATCACAGGGACCCTAATGTTAATCTGAAATTTAAAAAAGGAAACATGTAAAAGTGTGCCCCAGGACGCACATCTCTATACATTTCATTATATACTTTATTACCTGTATATCCAAAAACTTACCATCTCAACATGCAACCAACATAAGAAATATCAATGAGATATCTTGCACTCTGTCATTTATGCTGAGTCTGAGAAATCCCACTTTTCACAGGCTGCACACCCACGTGGCCAGCACTGGTCTAGAGGGTCCAGAAAGCATTTGTGGAAAATTCTCTACCCTAATGCTCATTCACAACCAAGGAAAGTGAGGCTCAGGGGGCTAAACCAGAGGCTTTCAGACTCCTATATCATCAGAGTCACACAGACAGCTGGGCCCACTCTCGGGGTCAACAGTTTAGGTCCGGGTGGCCCCAGGACACACATCTCTAACAGATGAAGCTGATTATGCTCATCCTGGGCCACCCCCTGAAAGCCACTGCCCACCCAGGCGCACGCTTGGAACCACTGCTCATCCAAGCTCACACTCTGAGGACCATTGCTTATCCCAGCTCAGACCTCAGTAAGTAGAAGGTCCAGAATTAAAACCCTCACTCACTTTCTTCCTTCCAGCTCATTCTGGTTCTATACATAAAGCCATAAGTCCAGGGTGCTCAGTCTGCAAACAGCTTCCCCAGAACAGATGTGAGTGCCGCTGTAGACCCTGTTCTCCAAAGGTTTGACAGCAGAGTCTGCGTAACTGGATACTTGGTACCTGTCATACCAGTGTTACCTATTCTAGACTTGTGCTTTTTTCATTCTGTCTTTTCCTTTATTTCATACGGTTTAGTGTAAGAGTCGGGTCTTCAGAGCAGGATAGGAGTCTGAAGATGCTTCCTGATCCGCAGAGGCCACAGCAGAATCTCTGCAGACAGTGCCCTGCACTTAGCCTGCCTAAAGCCTGCCTTTTATATGCTCACTGCTAGAACTGCTCAAGCCACTCGGAGCTGCTGAGAACTCTTCAGAGGATATTCTCCAGCAGCAGGCGATAGAGCAGCTCTCAGGGACAGCTGTCATTGCCAGGGCCAAGTGTCCCCTTGGTGCATGGCTGTCTGCAGGAGAAGCTGCAGCCTCCTGACCTGTGAGCCAGAGGCTCTGAGGCCAGCTCCACGCAGCAGGTGGTTGCAGACCTGAGCTGTGTTGGAGGCGAACCTCCACCCCCATCATCTGAGAAGGTTCAGCACTGAAATATCAACTCACAATAAGGCACATTAATGAGAGAAAGAGATTTATTTACCATGCACATGGGGAGAATCACAGTGTGATTACCCAATATCCCAGCGGGGTCCAGAAATTTATATGCCCTCATTTTAGAGGGGGGTGAGGAGCACAGATAATTCTGGTTAGCAGTTATAAATGATTACTAGGGAGGATGAATAGATATTTGGAGGGATGAATGGATGGAGGAAACATACTGACTTGTAAATGATTCTCTTTGCAAGTTAAATTAACCTGAGGACAGGTGTTATGTTCAGAATGATTGGGGCAGGTCTGGTTGAGTGCCTCATCTTTCCTGTAATACACTGAGATAAGGAGCAGGGAAGAGAAGCTGACTGTTCTTTTTCACAGGTGCTATCAGGCTGTGCAGACAGAGGGAAAGCCCCTTCCAAGGCATATTGCTCTCGAAAGGCCTTTAATTCAATACTCTTTATTTCAAGGAGCCGCACTGGGGGAACTTTCTGAGTCTCTCAGCAGCCTGCTAACATCTGAAGGAGCAGAGGGGAGGTGGAGCTGCTCCTGGCTGGAGGAGGGCTGTGCTGGCCTGGCTCCTCCTGTCATCACTGGGCGGGACACTTCACAGGCCCTTCTGTAGCTGGGCCCAGCTGGGGCTGTGCTTGGCCTGTCACCTCATTTCATCACCTGGAAGAAAAGGCTCCTCAAATCCAGGCCACTTCTGATGATATTCAGGGAGGACTGTGGGCATGATGCCAGACGTCTGACCCACAGACTGCAGGCAAGCCGGGGATGGACAGCCCACGGCCAGGGGCCTGGGCGGCAGGCTGAACCATGTCTTTTCAGCAGACTGTCTCCTAGCACTTGTACTTGCAGGAAGGTTTCTCTGTGTCTTCTCTTCTGATGGAATTTCCCCCTTGGGTGCAAATTCAGTGTCCTGGGAGAGAATAGCCTGGGTGCCCAGCTGTCCCGGCCTCTCCCTGCCCTGGGCCCCAGGCTGCTCTTGCCCATCTCTGGCTTCCTGAACCTCTCAGCAGAAGAGTCTTTTTTTTGCTTTCCTGATGTTTCTCCTGACTCTCCTCCCAGCCCTCCTGGAGGCACAGTGATATCTGGACACTGTGGCCCCCAGACCACCTTGCCTGTCTGTCCTCCCGTCTTACTAATTGCTGTATCTAGTGCCTTTTAGCAGGACCTGAGAGGCTTCAAAATGTGTGGCTACCTTGGCTCCCCTCCACGCTGGTTAACTTGGAGGCTCTGTGGACTCAGGCGCAGGAGATTCCAGCATCAGTCCACAGTAGAAAACCCGCGTGCACATGGTGCCCGGCCCTCAGCTGAGACCACACCAAGTCCATCGCACTGGGGCACAATCAGACTCCCCTTCCATCTTCAGTCTTCTCAGGGGCCATACTTGGCCTCACATCCCAACATTATCATGTTCAAGAAAAGATGTCAGCGTAGTCCAGCTCACCAACCCTGACAAGGGGGTGAACTACTTAATGTCAGTGTGCCAGGGGCAAAGCCAGATGTACCCAGGAGCGTGAAGTCCAAATACCAGAGCCCCAACTTGAGGTTCTGATATATAAACCCGTAAGAGTAGAGACAGGTGCCCTTCAAACTGCTTCCTGTCTGTCACCTTGTTTAGCACACACAACAGCCTCTCTGTGATGGAGCTGGGATCCACCCCATTTACCAGGGCAGGAAGTGGAGGCACAGAGAGGGTAAGTGACTTTCCCAAGGCCACACAGCAGCAATGAAGCTGGGATTCACTGCAAAGTAGTCACATGCTGCCTCCGGGCCCGAAGGTTACCTCCACAGACCACACTATCAGTGAATCAGACTCTGACTGCCTCAGCCTCTTGATTTTTTTCCTTGACTTTAGGGAAACCTTTCATATCAGTCCTGCGTCCCCCATATCTCCTGTTCTTCACTATAGGGTATTTTGTTATGGGGATGATGCCATGTTGAGGAAAGGGGATTCTTGGTATCTTTGTTTTCTCACTGATAATTTCAACAATAATGATACCCTCACCAATCTCTCAACCCCACATCTACTACCAGCTCAGAGTCTGAGGCTTAGTGGACTTTGAGGATGAAGTAGAAACCCAGGATGGGCGGGAAAGGGTCACATTCCCTAGAGCAGGATGGCCCCCATGTCCTTGCATGAAGGGTTAGACACCTGTGCAAATTCTCTGGGGAATTTGCTCCTGTGATTGCTCCCTAAACATAGAAGTCTTGGGAGGATGTTTTGTAGACAGAGTAGTCTCCGCTCTCCGTGGGCACCAAGGCCACTTCAGAGCAACCCCAGCAGCTTCCCTGTCACCAAGGAAAGGCACACCTTGTCTTCAGCACTGCAAAACCCATTCCAAAAGACGTTCAGAGAGAGCTCAGCCCCTTGAAAGTTAACTTGGTGCTTAACTTTAAGAACTTTTCTTTTTCTTATTAAAAATTAAAATATATTCATAAAAGCCACTTATTGTGATAATGAATAATATGAAAATGGAAAGTCCCCCATGGTTAGCACATCCACGTCTTGATTTGGCTGGAACAGACACTGGTAAGCGTGTTGGCCCAGCACCATGACCACCAGAGCCTCCTTCACCCCCAGAGGAGCTGATGCGAGTTAGGGGCAGAATAAGGGGTGGGCTGTGGCCACACAACTGCCTTTGATTTGGTCATTTGGATGGAGTGGGGATAGCAGTCACATTTTATCCCACATGTCAGGATTGCTTGAAATACAAGTTAGATATGGAAAGACTGTAATTTGAAATCTACGTACAGCTATCAACAAAAACAAGAATAGGCATGGGGTAGACTGTGAGTAGCACCCTCCCCCCTCCCCTTTTGCCCTCAGGTCACACAATGTGGCAGCAGGTGGGGACAGGAGACCTCTTCCTTAGTCTCAGCATGTAGGTTCTACCTTTAAGGCCACCCTTAGAAGTATGAGAAAAGAAATAACCAGGTGAACTGACCTCAGGGCCACATATTGTCCTGATCATTGCATGGGTGCTGGGGTGGGGGACTTGCAGCACCTCACAAGGTAGTCACCCACTTTCCATATGGAGAGGCTGAGGCCCAAAGAGTTTGAAGAGCTTTCCCAAAGTTGCATACCTGATAAAATGTGGAGCTGGGATTTGAACCAGGCAGCCTACATTCCAGGCCAGTGAGCTTACCCTATAGTACATGGCACTGCTCCCCCTTCCTCTATTGTGTGCCTGAGTGGCTGGGGCTGTCCCCTCAGCTCCTTGAAGCAGCAGCCTTGGCGCAACACTAGCTCTTGCCTGCAATACCATCCCAAAGGATTCCTTGTGCTGAGCTCACAGACGGGAAGCCTCTGCAATCTTCCGCCAGCAGCCAATGAGCCACACAGATCCCAGTTTGTGACCCTGACAGCCAACTTACCCATGCCCTCTGCTTTTCCATGCTTCCATGAAGGCCCCAGGCCTCCCTTGGCAGCCTCAGTGCCCTTATCATCCCACTCCCTCCCTTGCCAGGTTACCCTATGCTGCAAATGCCTCTCACCTGCTCCCAGGCCCCCAGCAGCCCCTGGTTTAGAAGCCAACCTGCTTCTCACTGACATTTCCAACCCTTTTCTCTTCCCTGCATCATCTGCCAGGGCCCCCTCCCACTCCAGCCCTTCCTTCTTCTGTGAAGCATTTTGTATTTGTTTTTCTACCAGGTGGTAGTGAAAGTCACAGGGTCCCAGTAGCTCTACACACAGTCATCTCACACCAAGGCAGCCCATGCATTGCCTGAAATACTGCCCTATGGCAGAGGTGGGCATGGGACAGTCTCTTGATTGGTAGTTGTTAATTGAATGAATAAATAAATGAACACTCAGTCTCCCTGTTCCCCAGGACTCCAGAAGTGCTGATTTTGGATGTTCATGATAGTACATCCACCAGGCTCATTAACATGAGCCACTGACCATGGAAACGGGGAAACTATTTCACTCTTAAATGCTGGCTTACCTTACTTACTTTGCTTTCAGGTGTATGTGTGGTGCTGGGGCCAGGCAGGAGCAGGAAGTATTAGGAGGGAAACCCTCAAAAGTAGAAATGGGAAAGATTCCAAAGCCCCATACTTTAGGCAGGACCACAGGGAATTTGGGCAGAAAGGACAGCAGAAAAGGGGGGTCCAGGAGATGGTGATGCTCTCAGCACCTTCTCCTTGGTCCCAGAAGAGGCTGTCTGCAGAATAGCCAAATCCAAGTTTAAAGGAAAAAGCCCCCATACTCCTCCAACCCAAATCTGAGACTTCCCTGTTCCCTTCCACTAAACACAGACATCATCTGGAATGATGGCAGTATCATCCTTCCCTTTCTGGAGAAAGGCTCTCTCCCTTCTGGACAATGATGTCAACAAGAGCAGAGGACAGGACAGAACTTGGGGAGTGAACATAAAGGGGTGGAGGATGTTCCCATGAGTTTGTTGGGTGGCAGAAGCTGGGGACAGGGTTTGGATCAACTACAGCACTTGCTGCACCAGTGCTTACCATACCTGCACCCCCATCTCTAGCCTGGATAAGAAGCCAGAGCCTGGGAAGCCTGTCTGGAAAAGGGCACTTGCAGTTTGCCTACAGCATCCTAACAGCCCCACTCCAGTCCCCAATTCCACCCCAGCCACCCAGCGTGAGAACCAGTACCCACCCCTGGAGGCCACTTTCAGACTCACCAAGGACTGTTCAGGGCTGTGCTGGGGGCCGGTAAGGCTAAAGCCAGCTGAGCTACTAAATGCAGGGCTACCTTAATAATTTTCCAAGGCAAACTCCCACTCTGGGAATTCTGCCCCACCCCCGAGCCAGCTAAAAAGTGAGGGCTGGGGCTGGGGGCCGCCTGCTGCATGTCCGGGGGGGTGAGTGAGCTCACATTCTTTGCAGTTTGATAGCGGAAACCCAGGCCAGAACCCCAACACGCCCGCACCCCTCTCTGTAGGCACGTCTCAGAGAACTGGGAGGGAGACCCTCCAGGTGACTGACAGGGTCGCCAGGCACAGGTTTCCAGTTGTCCGCCTGTAACGCTCCCTCCTCTTCCCGAGTGGACCGCGCGAACCAAGAGCCCAGGTTGTCCTTCTCTTCTGGCATCTGCCTCCGTCTGTCCACCTCCACTCCCTGCACCCGTCCCCCCTCAACTCCTCGGGGAGCTAAGCGAAAAGTTCTAGGTATCTGTGGTTGTCAGGGGCGGGTGGGGAAGGAGCAGGGAAAACTGGGACTTCAGACAGGCCTGGAACTCAGCCAACAAGCAAGGGGCCTCAGGTTTCGCCTGGGTAATGTGGGTCTAAGGATGCGACATCGTTTGAGGATGAAAAGGACAGGAAGGGAGGTTGTTCAAAGTGAGGGAATTGGCTCTGTGCGTTCTGGGTGGTGGCCAATCCTGGCACCTCTTTATCCACACCAAGGACTCTGCGGCTGCAGGTCCGAGGAGCGGGTCAGGGGAGTGGACGGCTGGCAGGCGGGAAAAACGGATCTGAAAGACCGCAGCGGAGGAAGGAGGCCCGGCGGGATGCCGACTCCAGCGGAGACCGCAGAAGGCAGGGGGCGGAGTCAGCTGCTGAACCGGGCGGTAGAGGTGGGAAAAAGCGGGCAGGCCCGAGACCTCTGGGGCTCACTGGGGCTGGGCGGGGGGCAGAGGGGCTCGGGGCCAAAGGTGCGAACCAACAGGATCCCCGCAGCCGTGCGCGCTCGGCGCAGGCTTTGGCGGCTCCCTGTGTGCCTGCCACCCACGATTTAGGCGGAGCAGGCTGAGAGCCACGCGTCTGCGCGACACCCCGCCCCACCGGCCGCCCGCGGCGTCTTGCGCTGCTCTAGTTCGGCAGCTCTCCGCCGCCCCGGGCCAGCACCCGCGGGCATGAGCGCCCCGGTGACGCCGCCCACAAGGGGCGAGGAAGAGCTCCAGACCACCTGGCCCCCAGCGGCCAATGCTAGCCGCGCTCCTGCAGAGGAGACGGCGGGAACTGGGGCCGCGGGGGCGGTGGGCATGGTCACCATCCAGTGCATCTATGCGCTGGTGTGCCTGGTGGGACTGGTGGGCAATGCTCTGGTCATCTTCGTGATCCTTCGCTACGCCAAGATGAAGACTGCCACCAACATCTACCTGCTCAACCTGGCCATCGCGGATGAGCTCTTCATGCTCAGTGTGCCATTCGTGGCCTCGTCTGCCGCCCTGCGCCACTGGCCCTTCGGGTCGGTGCTGTGCCGTGCGGTTCTGAGCGTCGACGGCCTCAACATGTTCACCAGCGTCTTCTGTCTGACAGTGCTCAGCGTGGACCGCTACGTGGCTGTGGTGCACCCTCTGCGCGCCGCCACGTATAGGCGGCCCAGCGTGGCCAAGCTAATCAACCTGGGCGTGTGGCTGGCGTCCTTGCTGGTCACCCTGCCCATCGCCATCTTCGCAGACACCAGGCCAGCCCGGGGGGGCCAGGCTGTAGCCTGCAACCTGCACTGGCCGCACCCAGCCTGGTCAGCGGTCTTCGTGATCTACACATTCCTGCTAGGCTTCCTGCTACCCGTCCTGGCCATTGGCCTGTGCTACCTGCTAATCGTGGGCAAGATGCGGGCCGTGGCCCTGAGGGCCGGCTGGCAGCAGCGGCGGCGCTCAGAGAAAAAGATCACCAGGCTGGTGCTGATGGTCGTGGCCGTCTTTGTGCTCTGCTGGATGCCTTTCTATGTGGTACAGCTGCTGAACCTCTTTGTGACCAGCCTTGATGCCACCATCAACCACGTGTCCCTCATCCTCAGCTATGCCAACAGCTGTGCCAACCCCATTCTCTACGGCTTCCTCTCAGACAACTTCCGAAGGTCATTCCAGCGGGTCCTCTGTCTGCGCTGCTGCCTCCTGGAGGCTGCCCGTGGTGCTGAGGAGGAGCCTTTGGACTACCACGCCACTGCCGTCAAGAGCAGAGGTGGGGCTGGTTGCATGTGCTCCCCACTCCCCTGCCCAGAGGAGCCCATGCAACTGGAACCCAGCCGCAAGCGCCTCCCCCCTACCAGGACCACCTCCTTCTGAAGAGCCTTTTCACCGTGCACCTGGCTTGGCCACCTGCTAAGAGGTGGGCACCACCCTTACAGCACAGTGGACCACACCTCCTGGATGCTCGTGCTACCTTTCCCCACCAAAGCCATCTCCTTTCAGAACAGAATGCTGTGTCATCCCCAAGAGCATCAGACCTCCTCTGCTGACCTCCTTTGCCCAGGGCTCTGGCTGTTAGAAGGTGCCTCCATGGGGGTAGGGCTACCCTGGGCTCTGGGCTGGGGTGTTAACCGTTCCCTTAATCTCTGGCTGTTTTCCAAGGGATGGGAAGCAGGAGATGGCCAGAAAGAAGGGGCCTGAGGAGGGAGGTGTGGGTTGTGCCCTTCCTCTCTGCAGCCTTGTGGTAGCAGCACAGCATGTACCCAGGGAATGAGGAGGGAGACGATCCCTCCAAGCTTGCTCCCTTTGCATCTATTCCTGGGCTCTTGTTGCTAAGAGAGACTTATGCGCAACAGTCTGGGCCACTTTCTTTGCCACCACACCCAATACCTACTGGCAATCACAAATGTCTCCCCAGGTTGTCATCAGCCAGAGGCAATCTTCCTGGGAGTAGAAAAGATTTGGAGAGACATTGACAGGTGTTAGTTGAAAGACATAAAACCAGGTCAGAAATTAAAAAGCAGAGAGGATAAAATCTTATCTAGCTGCTATGATGTGATTTTTTTGGCCCTGATCCTTTGTTGCAGGAACGTAAGACCTCATTAAAGCAGCGCTCTACACTGGGTGGTGAGTGGGAGGGGACCAGGTGGGGGAGGTGGACTCAACAGCATAGGGTGGAGCTCAGCCCAGGTTTGGGGCAGAAGAGGCAGATGAGTCACCCACTGTTTTAAAATGTCGACATTCAGTAAAATATCAACTGCACATAGATGTTAACTTGTTAAGATGAATGTAAGAAAAAGCCATAATGTTTACCCAGTGTACTAACCAAAGGATGAATTATCTTTCACAAAAGGAAAATGCCAGCCTAAGAGGAGCTTCTGTTCCTCTTTCTGCCAAAAGCAGAGGAGGCTAAGGAAAAGCTTGCACACTATGGTGGCATGTGGAGTGGAAACCAGACAGGGCTAAACATGTATGAGGTGCTGTTTCAGGACCCTGTTTACTTAGCATCACAAAAGCCGCTCTTGGGTTTGGCTGACCTACCCCTGATGGAGAAGATATGCCAGAAGGGCAGGAAGGGACACCAGGGGGTGAGCCTCTCTGCTCTGCAGAGTGGTCTGCTTCTCAGCTGAAATGCCCTGGACCTGTCATCCTGGCACACAGGGCCTGGCTCCTGGCTTTCTAGGACACAGGAGAGCTGATGGGCAGGACCAATGGAGTAGGGCCAGGCCTGAGGGATTGCTCCATTCTCTAGGTGGCCAGAGCAGGGAAAAGCAGAAGGAGGCTTCCCCTGGAGTGTTGGGCTACAGAGTTCTATAGAATGTGGGCAGCTGCTTGACACGTGTGCTAAACAGACAGGAAAGCTGAGTTCTGATCCTACTGCAAAGAGTTGTGTGGCCCAGGCAAGGGGCCGACACCCTCAGGTCCTCAGAGTTCTCTCCTATAAAATCTGCAGCTCCTGTGCTTTTGCCCACACTGCTGTACCTTCCACCTCTTCCCACACAAAAAGAAAAGGAAAGGCCTCACCTCAAATGCCTTTGGATGTTATGTAGCTCACATCACCATTAAACACTTGCCCCCCTTAAGGCACAATTGTAAGAGGGACTTTACCTAACAAATACAATCAGTGTAACCTGGTTTCTTGTACCCTCAATGAACCCCCTCACCCCCTCCAAGAAAATAAATAAAGAAAAAAAACACTTGCCCCTGCAGCCGGAGGTGACCTGAGAGTGCTGTTCTGTGTTGCTCCAGTGCCTCCCAGGGCTGGTGGGCAGGTAGGGATGTGGGTCGTTCTGGTCCATCCCTTCAGGTGGCCTGCATCTAGGACTGACAGAACTGTGTAGCCAAGTCCATATTGCATGCCAGAGCCATGGCTGTGTCCTGGATGTCCCTGGCTAACAGGGCACGGACCTCTCCCATCCTGCAAATGCACATGTGTGCCTACACAGGCATCCACGATCTCTAACTTATCAGCACCTGCCAGAGTGAGGTTGGCCATCTAGAGAAGGCCAGCACCTATGTCTGTGGGCCCTAGAGTGAGGTTGGCCATCTAGAGTAGGCTAGAACCTATGCCTGTGGGCCTTGTCTAACTAACTTCTTGGAGTTTTTAAAAACTGAACTACTTCTTTGCTCCCCAGTGCCTGGTAACAGATAAATCCAATTGAAATGAACTGCACAGAGCAGCCAGGCTGAGAGCAGGGCAGTGAGCAATTCACGGCTCCAGCAACGGGGCCTTTGCCCCAGCCTGCGTGGGGACAGGAACCTCCTCAGTTTCCCAGTGGCTAACAGTGGGCACACTTTCCAATAAGCAAGGTGGGGTGCTGACCAGAGCCTTGGCAACAGGCACGTCTGGCCTCCAGGCTAGCACAGAAGAAGACAGGTTCTACTTCAAAACCACCATCTTTTTGACTCAGTTGATAAAGGCTGAAGGGGAGGCAGCTTCAGGCGATAGAAAAGTCCTAGGGAGGCCGCAGGAGACCTCAACTTCAGCCAGTCCTGTAAGCAGTTATTTAATCTAGCAATGCCTCAGTTTCCCACCTGGAATATGTACAAAGGGAGGTTTTGAATTTCTAGTTTTCCCAACTGTAAACTGTGCTTTCTTGGAACTACTGGGTGGGGTGGTGGGGGGAGATGGCTTTCTTCTCTGCTCGGCTCTTCCTAGCACTAGTAAAAAGTGAATCTGAACACTGCTCTCAACCCTGCAGCTATAAATCCTGCGGGGTGGGGGGGGTGGGGAGTGGGGGAGGTGGTGGTGCAGGGGGGGTTGGGGGAGTGGGGAGGGTGGGGGGTGTGACCTGTCAACTTCCTCTAGTTCAGGAGCCTCTCAGTTCCTGGAGGGCAAGAGCACAGCGGCAGTGCAGCATCTTCACGCTCTAGCCAGAGCCTGTGGGCTGTGCTGTCAGCTCGCATTGCTGTTGCCTCTGCGGTCTTTGTAACAACTAGTTGCATAAAATCCTCCCAGGAGGTTTGTGTGAAGCAAGACTGCAGTGAATTGAAATCGGTGAGCTGTATAGCCAGGGTCCCCAGAGCCACTGGCACAGGTCCCCGGCCTGGCAAGCTGCGTGGAGGCCTGCCTCGATGGTCCTCTTGGCTTGTTTGCTAGGACTAGGAGTCACAGGTTGATGAATGAAAACATTTTCTACAATAGGTAGGAACAGAATTTTCCCACCATTCGGTCTGTCAGAGAAGTTGCTTTGCCTTTTAAAATTGCCTTTAGTTTACTGTTCCATGACAACCCAGGTGTTCTGTTTTTTCAGACAATGGGGAAGATGGCATTTGGACAGGGCAGGCTGTCGCTCATCTAATTCCTGCACAGTTTTTCAGTACTATTCTTCGAGCAAAGACAACACACTTTCACACACACCTGTGAGTTCATGGTTTCTCTTCCATTCCAAGCACCACACCTGGAGTTCTGTAGGTGCCAAAGGCTGGTTCAAGGACACATCGGATACAGCCTGTTCTGGCTGCACAGCCTCAGAAACTGGACATGAATCCTGCAAATTTGGGTGCTAGAGCTCTTTTCTGACGGGTTGTAGTTTGTCAATCACTCCACTTCTCATGCTTTCTCAGCATTGACAACAGCGTAGCCTCCGATTACATAAGCAGAAATGTCAGAGGCCTGGACAGGACTCTGCCGTGTTGTGCCGCCAGCCAGCAGCACACCCTGGAAGCTCTGTCCTGCTGAGCTGTGTCTGTACACATGCAGGCTGTTCACTGAGTGCTCTGTCAGGCAAGGCAGTCAGCCTCAACACAACACGGTGAGTGAGTGTGGCTTGCTGTTAGACTCCAAGTCCATCCATTCATGTGATTGGACCCTGCCTTTCAGTTGATACAAAGTTGATGAAAATTGAAATGAAAACAAGGACATGATGGTCCACCAACCCCTCCCTAAATCATGCAGACAGGTGTGCCCCAACTTCACAAAACCCCAGAGCTCTTGAGGAGCTTCTCTTGCCAGATAGACTCAAGCCCCTCATTACAGCCTGTCACCTCTGACCCATGTCCCTTAGGACAAAGTCCTAATCCGTAAGGTGACTCATAAGGCGTTGCTGGTTCGGTGTCCTCCAGTCTGTGTCTTCCTGTGCCTGGAGGTGATTTGATATCACCACCCATTGTCAGCTCTGTCACTCAGGGGCCTTTCAGCATCTCCACAGCAGGCCCTTTGCCTATGCTATTCCCTTAGCTTGGGGCCCCCCATGCCCGGCACCCCACCCCTTCCCTCTGCTAGTTCATTCCTGCACATCCTTCCAAGGAGTCTGTCTCCAGCAACACCCTCTAGTCTACTCTGAGACAAGGGCAGGGTCTTTTATTCTATCATCTCACGGAAATCAGACTCATTTCCTGAAGAGTGCTTGTTTCAGTTTAGAATTGTACTCTCATTTCTGTGGTTGCTTGATTGGGACTATCTCTTGTTGCTAACCCCCAATGGGTGGTGATAGCAAATCACCTACAGGCATAGGAAGACACAGATGGGGGGACACGCAGCCAGCAATGCCTTATGAGTCACCTTAAGGAAACTTTGTCCTAAGGGACATGGGTCAGTGGTCACAGGCTGTAATGAGGGGCTTGGGTCCACTTGGCAAGAGAAGCTCATCAAGAGCTTTGGGGTCTTTGTGAAGTTGGGGTGCACTTGTCTGCATAATTTGGGGAGGGGTTGGTGGATCATCCTGTTATTCTTTTCAACTTTCATCAACTTGTATCAACTGAAAGGCAGGGGCCCTAGTCATGTGAATTAGGATCGACTTGGTGTCTAACAGCAAGGCCACTTTTTAAAATGGAAGAGAACCAACACATTAAAAAAATTTCAGCTCATTAACTAGGTGCCCTGCAATAGGATTACTGCTTTGTACAAGTAGATACGTGAAGTTTCTTTCTAGCAAAAGATACCATGAGTGCGGACCCAGTGCAGCATGGGGTTGGGTGACTGGGCTCTTCAGGCTCTGTCTGTCTGGAGGGTGGGGCTGCCAAGGTCAGTGCTGACTGAGTGGCACATGACACCCACAGACCCTAAAGAGGAAGTCCCCACCCTCAGGATGGCGACTCCTTTGGTACCAACAACAGAAAAGAAGGAAGAGGGAACTGGTACAAAATGGAGCTGCTTCATTTCATTTTAATCAGGCTTTCATTAGCTCTTCTGAGAAAGCTGTGATTTCTTTCTTTTTTGTTTTTTCTAGTTTTTGGCCAGGGCCAGGTTTGAACCCACCACCGCTGGCATATGGGGCCAGCACCCCACTCCTAGAGCCACAGACAACACTCCTGTGATTTCTTTTTAATCCATTTTTATTGAACTATAATTTACATATGCCAGAATTCACTTTTTTAAGGCTATAGTTCTCCTATGTATAGTTGATATGCGGTTACAGGGAGTGGCTGCTGCCCTAACCAAGGCGGAGTTGCTTCCATCACCACCTCCTTCCCTCTTCATGGCTGCAGCTTGGAGCATGGGGAGGACAAGTGGGGGCACAGAACTGCTGACAGTGTGATCCCCAAATCCAGAGAGGCCACCTGGCAGTACCATTTTCCAGACTCCTCCCTCCAGACAAGGAGAGCTCAATCAATTTACTCTAATTGCATTGTCATCCTTTACTCTGAACACTGGAGAGTCAGGGTGACTTCCACACCAACCTCCCTTTCCAGCCAAACAAACCAGAGAATTCAGCTGTCAGAAAACCATCATTTTCACTTATTTCAGGCCTGCAGACAGCTGTTGAGTTTGTGCAGCTCTCTTCAGTTGAGCTTCATGTTTATTGTGGCATATTTTGTGCTCTGGGGAGTCACAGACAAACTAAACAGAGAACCTGGGATCCTCCCAAGCCCTCCTCAGCCTCTCTTTCTCCTGACTTCACTGATGGGTTCCTGCAGTGCCACCTCGTAGGAGGAGGGCGAAAATGTTCGAAGAAAGACAGAAGTCAAATCCCAGTGGAGAGTCACCAAAAAGGATGCTTTGGGTTTATATCATCACTTAAAAACAAAAACATGCTATTACTATGAGGGTGACAGGCATAAGCCTTGAGGTGTCTAAAGAACTTGTGGAAGTTGGGTCCCTGTTCTCAAGAGAATGAAATGAAGTAAGGTGGGAGATTAAAAGACAAGAAGACAGACTTGGGAAGGTGGTGGAGAAGCCCCTCTCGTCCTTGCTGATGCGGCTGAGACAGGTCTGCAGAATGGGACACTGCACTGAGCCTCAGTGAACTAGCAGTTTGGGCTGTCACCAGTGAGAAGTTAGAAGGAAGATCTGAGATTCTGATCCCTGGAGGGCTCTGGCGGAGGCATGCTGCCACTCACAGAATATGCAGAAGAGATTTGCCTCCGAATACTACTGGAATGAAATGTCCTATTTTAACAGAAGGTTTCCATCAGTTAGGGGTCTAAGGAAAGACCTGGCTGTGGCCCTGGTGGCATGACTGTCACAGACAGTCTCCGTTTGGGGCTGGAGCCCTCTGCTGTCTCTTCCTCTTTGAAGCTGCTGCACTTTGAGCTAACCCATCCCCAGGGTTCCTTTGCCTTTTGCAATTACACTTTCAAAATACACAGAAAAGGATTTTGATTCTCTTAGAATCTGATGTTAAAACAATATTTAGTTTTTCTTGTGAGAGGAAATCAGTTGTTTGCCTACATCTAAACCTGCTGACCAAAAAAAGGAGGCAGGACCCACTCAAAACAAAAAGAGGGAGATAGAGTTGAACCCAGGGCACTAGTTCTGGAAAAGAAAGTAAGTCAGAACTGGGTGTAGCTTGTATTATGTTATGAGGAAATGCCAGAAGAGGTCAAGGGGGTGTGTGTTTTGTGTACCCCCTACCAAGTCACAACCATAATGAAAATCTGGTCTGGTATATTCTTTGTAATCTCCGTTTTCTTTGAATGGAAAATAGAATAATGAATCTCACTCAAGGTAAAAACAACAAGAACCTCCAAAAGTGAGAAGTTGGGGATCTTTTGTCCCCTGGCCCCATTTAAAACCACAATGTCACATGCAGGGCCTGCCCACAACTTCGTGTCTGGGTCCTGGGAAAGGGAAAAGGGCACCTTGGGGCGTACTGTCCCCTTCTCTGTGGCCTCCCTGGGAGAATGAGAGGGTTCCCTCCACCACTATCTGGATGGGCGTTGTGAGCACAGAAAGCAGCTGAGAACATTTAGAGCTGGGTCCTACCACACCAGAGAGTCGAGGGTCGCTCCTTCCCCTGCACAAACGTCCCTCAATTCCCTACCATGACAATTTCTCTAGCATTGGCAACGACTCTTCCAAGGACCCACAGCTCCCCCTAAAAAACACTTCCTATAGTCTTGAATCCGCCCTCAACATGATTCCAATGTAACTGTTTTTCCCTATTTACTTACGCAGCCACTATTCCATTGGCACACAAACTCACAGTTTTTGGGCACCTACTATGTGGCAGAAATCGTGTACACTCACCTCCTCTAATTTTCCTGGAAACTTCACCCCCACCTCCCACTTTACAGCCTTAGTGGGATTTCCTGGTCCCCATGTGCACAAACCACTGGGGTGAGGCTGGCGTCCACTGTAGGTGTGTATGAAGCACCTGCTCCATGCTGTTACCTTCCCAATTTCAGACTAACCCCAGCACACACTTATCAAACCCCCTTGAGGAGCCCACTTGCACCAAAGACACTTTTTAACGTCCTTCTGGGTTCCAAGATGCCCCTCCCCCCTTTTTTTGCCTCTGGATTTTGAAATTGTATTTTGGTCTTCTATTATGCTTAGGAAAATGCCTCTCCCTGGAAGATGAAATCCTAAAGCAATGAGCCTGCAAGTCAATCTGTAAGCTGTTAGGAAAAGACTCTTTTGAACAAGGAAGGTTGGGTAATGAGGGAAAGCTTGTAAAATGTCTCTGTCTGCTCTAACCTCCCAGCATCATTTATCTGCACTGTTTGGCCCTCCTCGTGGAGTTCTTCCTACATATAGACTGATTATAGTGCTTAGAACGGACACTGCCCACCTTGTTATCTCCACCAGGCACTGTGCACGGTAGCTGCCCCTGCTCAAAGCTGTCACCTGTCACCTTCATCTGCCCTGGATATTGAAATCTCCAACTGTGTCTCCACAATGACTACTCAGATTAAAACAGAAATTCACCATTATATCCAGACATATAAAAAAAAATGACTATTTTTCCTAAACTAAAATTTCCTCTAATTTCTGCTTTATGAAAACTCTTAGGGCCTATATACAGTATTCAGCCTGCTCTACCATCCCAGTCAAGGGAGCCCCCTCTAGATTGTGTATTTAAAAAGAGGCAGAGGTAAGAATGATTTAATACTGAATGAGACCTTTGAAACCCAGAACTTGAATTTGAGCCACAGATTGAGACCTCTTGTGACCACTTTGAGTTTGGATATCTCGTGTCAAACCACACACAGGACACACAGCTGGGATTCTCAAGATGACCCAGGAAGAACTGTTTATTTAATTCATCCCAACAATATAATGTATTTTAAAACACAGAGACACATGTCCTTCTGTATGAAGTTGTTATAGTTACAGAAGAAAAAACAAATATTTGTGAACACAAAGATTAAAAGAAATCTTTCTACAGGGAGGGATTTTTGAAAGTCAATGAAGATGCCATTCCCCAGATGGCACAAGCTGGGTGCAGAGCAGACTTTAGTGTATCTCCTGTGTTGGCACGATTTGTGAGCCCCAGTTAATAGCATAAAATGAGGGAACTGGGGGAGGAAAAGCAAACAGACACACAACCCAAGAGCACATTGAAATTTATTTATTTCATACAAGTGACATCATAAACAAGGCTTTGCCTGTGTTCTAGTTTACCTCCAATAAATAACTATGTACAAATATGTTCAGTTTACAAAATAATAGAGGAAAACCTTTGTCATACAAAAGATACAGTTACATGATACATTTGTTTCCATACACTGAAGCGTGATTTCACACCTGGCTTAGTTTAACCAAAGGCCTCTGGACCTTGGGTAGCAGTATTCTTAGTCTTTCCTGCATGTACCAGAAAGCAAAGCTATACAATGAAAATTCCTCAGTTTCTTGAAAATAAAGGGCCTGACTTGGCCTGCTACTTATTACTGATTCATATTTAATGTATTCCAGAAACTTGGAAGCAATCTGGAACAGTTGTCCTCAAGTCACTTGGCAGATAAACCCCTGTAGATCTTGTTAAAATGCAGATTCTCATGAATTGGGTGGGGCGGAGCTCTGGATCCTGCATCTCTAATCAGCTCCCATGGGCAGCTTCCAATTTTTGTTTAGGGCCACATTCCAAGGGCCAGGCTTGAAGGTCGCTCTGAAGTGGGAGAGATTCTCCAAGGACCTAAGACAGCCCTAATTGTGCTTCATCCAGGCTGCATCCTGAGCTCCCAGTTCCACAAAACCAGCAGAGCTGCATTTATTTTGGTCTATTGAGTGACAAGAATAGGGCAAGTCAGTCGACAACTGGCATGAACCGTGCAGCTCAAACATTCTCAAGACAGTCTCCTGGGAGGTGCTTCTCTGCCCTCTCAATCTAGAGCAACCATTTAAACATGTTCAATGCTCTCAAAAATAAGTAATAATAATAAAAAGAAAACTGCATAAGAAGCTTAACAACTATTATTATTAACACCTTTTTTTTGGTCCAAATCAAAACAACAACAACAAAATTCAGGCTTACTGTTTATAAAATAAAGATGAAAAACTCCTTGAGTTAGTTTCTGTAACAATCTAGCAATATTAATTTAACTAATACTTTTTACATTCTAACCTTTCTTAAAATTATTTTGCTGGAACAACCTGAAATTCCAGGGTAAGGTAGCAGATCTGGTGAAAGAGCAAATGACCAACTCCTTTCATTTTTAGTGTTTTGTTTCTGTTTCACATAGGAGTTCTGCCTGGGCAGACAGCTAAGAAGTAGGGTCGGTCACAGGTAAAGTGACTCGGATGAGCTGGTCCCCTTCCTGGGAGGAATGAAGAGGGAAATGCGGCTTGCTTTATCAATTCTAGAGGGCTGGGGGGGGGGGGGGAATTCACCAAGATAATTTAACTGTCACAGGACAAATGAGTGTGTTAACTGTATCTATGGGGGGAGGTAGGGAAAATGGAGATTGGAGACTTTACAAGTAGGGACACATGGGAGGGGAAGCA
>CAUYQV010166336.1:0-14680 GCA_963574575.1 Galagoides demidoff
GGTCCCAGCTACTTGGGAGGCGGAGGCAGGAGACTCGCTTGAGCCCAGGAGTTGGAGGTTGCTATGAGCTGTGATGCCATGGCACTCTACCCAGGGGGATAGCTTGAGGCTCCGTCTCAAAAAAAAAAAAGAAAGAAGAAACTTCTCCTTACCCTTGGCACCTATGTATGAAGACTTTTGATCCAACCCCAAATTCTGGAAATGGAGACATCTGAGCAATTTGAGTCAAATTTACATATATTCAGCCTTAGAAGGATTGGGAGTTCATGGCAGGTTAAAATACGATTTACATAATACGTTAATCATGGTTAAACCCAGCTGCAAAAAGACTTATATAGTATTTGAGAGATTATCTATTTGTCTTCTTTGTGCACTGCTGGTAAATTGAGTTTCCTATCATCCCAAGTAAAGCCTCAAGAGACAGTTTTGAAACATGATCTTTCAACATTTGCATTATAAGGAAGAGCTGCTCTAATGCAGGATGGTGGAGTTGGTCTCTGGGATATCACTCTGAGAGATGAAGCAGCAGCTCCTTTTCGTTTAAAACTAAACTCTACACCATATACAGTTTTTTTTTTCTTTTTTTTTTTTGAGACAGAGCCTCAAGTTATCCCCCTGGGTAGAGTGCCGTGGCATCATAGCTCACAGCAACCTCCAACTCCTGGGCTCAAGCGAATCTCCTGCCTCTGCCTCCCAAGTAGCTGGGACCACAGGCGCCCGCCACAACACCCGGCTATTTTTTTTGGTTGCAGCCATCATTGTTGTTTTGACAGGCCGGGCTGGATTCGAACCTGCCACCTTAGGTCTATGTGGCTGGCGCCTTAGCCACTTGAGCCACAGGTGCCGAGCCCATATTCAGGTTTTGTTAGTTTTCCCAAATGCCCTTTTTCTGAGCCCCATTCAAGATATTATACTACATTTTATTTATTAATTTATTTTTGAGACAGAGTCTCACTATGTCATCCTTAGTAGAGTGCTGTAGTGTCATAGCTCACAGCAATCTCGAACTCTTGGGTTCAAGCGATTCTCTTGGCTCAGCCTCCCAAGTACTTGGGACTACAGGTGTCCTCCACAATGCCTGGCTATTTTTAGAGACGAGGTCTGGCTCTGGCTCAGGCTGGTCTTGAACCTGTGAGCTCAGGCAATCCACTCGCCTAGGCCTCCCAGGTGCCAGCTAGGAATACAGGCATGAGCCACTGTGCCCGGCACATTACAGTATATTTAGTTGTCATTATGTCTTTGGGTTCCAATAGACAGTGGTAGTTTTTTAGACTTCCCTTGTGTTTGATGACTTTGGCAGTTTTGAAGAGTACTCCTCAGGTATTTTGTAGAATGTCTCAAATTTGGGGTTTAGCTGATGTTCTTCTCATGGTTAGACAGTCTTTATAAGTTTTTGGAAGGAAAATCGCAGAGGTAAAGTACCATCCCCATCACCTCTTGCTGAGAGTACACACGGTCAACGTGACTTACACTGGTGATCATAACCTTGGTAGTGCTTGTCAGGCTTCTCCACTGTAAACTTACCCCCACTTCCCTTTTCTATTGACTTTTAGGAAACAAGTCATTAAGCATAGCTCCTACTTAATTGGTGGGGTATTATGTTCCACTTCTTGAGGGTGGAATATCTATGTGAAATATCTGGACTTCTTTTGTATGAAAACTTTTGTCTCTTCCTCTCCATTTATTTATTTATTCAATCATATATTAATATCAGTTTGGACCCTTGGATATTTCCTCTTTGGGTTACACTTCAATACTCTGTATCTTACTGCTCAAAGTGTGCCAGCTTTAGCCATTGATAGCCCTTAAACTTGGCTCTTGTGCCCTCTGACATGTGCCCATTGTTTTGCTTTCTAAATATCAATTATTTCTCTCTCTCTCTCTCTCTTTTTTTTTTTTTTTGACAAAGAGTCTCACTCTGTTGCCTCAGGTGAGAGTGCCCTAGCATCATAAGCAACTTCAAACTTCTGGGCTCAAGCAATCCTCTTGCCTCAGCCTCTCAACTAGCTGGGATTATAGCACCCGCCATAGTACCTGGCTAATTTTTCTATTTTTAGTAGAGAAGGAATTGCTCTCTTGCTTGGGTTGCTAAGCTCAAGCAATCCACCTGCCTCGGCCTCCAGAGTGCTAGGGTTACATGCCCCTGCCCTCTCTTTATGTTTTTTTCAAAAGAGAAGGATAGACACATGTATGTTTGGATGGCTTAAGGATGGACATGCTGAGGAACCAGGCTAAACCTTCTAATCCTTCGTAAACACAAAGCTCTGGTATCATTGTATAGTTAATTCACCTCATTTACTTCACCATTCATTTATAAAACAGAATTCGTATGCCCTCTATGTGCTAGGGGATTGGAACTGGGTTCGATTCCTTGAGCCCTTCCTAGCCTGTGATTGGGACTAGTATAGGCTGAAAGGCCTGATCATGGAGGTGTAGGCTGTCCCTCCGAGGGGGCAGTGCTAAGCTCTTTAGTAAGCTCTACTAGAAGAGTAGCTTTTCCAGGGATGCCTTCTGCTCCATCTTCACCTTAGACTTTCAAATTCAATCATGAATCAGTTAACCATAGACTATATGTACATATTCTATCTACTGTACTGGACAGTCATTCACATTTTCTCATCTCCTCCTCACAATGATCTTGTTATTCTCTTGTTGTAGATGTGGAGTTTGGGGGCCAGGGAAGTGAGAGAATGTAATTGGCCAATGGCACAGCAACATTCTAATTCAAAAGCCTCTGCGCTAGGTTACCCGTCTAAACCGAAAATCCTGGCTATATAATCTCACAATTTCCTCAAAAAGCACATCGTGCCAAGTGCAGACTGCTTAAGGCTCAGGCCTGTGCAAGGCCACGTGTTTGCCAGTTTGGATTCACTCTGTTCATAAGGGAAGAGAGGGGTTATATTTGTCTAAGAGACTTCTTTTTCTTTCCATGAGCCTCTCTATTTATTGTGATCAATCTCCTCCTGGGAGTTATTTTAAGCGAATCCCAGAATGGAAGGGTTATAAGGAAACCCAAAGCATTCTAGTTAAAAAAGCCCCGTGCTGCTTCCCTCCCCTCCGTGGCAGTCTTTCCAGATGGTTGTTCAGCTTCAGTGAGAGGCTCGGCATTTCCAGAGGTAGCCTATTCCTTCCTTCACCACACTATTAAACACTTCCTTACACAGAACAATCATTTCTTTGTAACTTCCATTCACAAACTTTGACCCTTCTCCTTTCCTCTCAGTCTGAGTCCACCGTCCTCAGCTTCCTGGGCTGTGCGGGGAGGCAGGTTAACTTATTCTGCACCAGCCCCAAGAGAGCACCCTTCACAGCAGGTAACCTCAGAACCGAGATGCCAATTTCTTCAAAGTTCAAGGCATTAATACATGCCTTTGTTCTGAGAAAGCTAAGATCGGATGTTTACTCATGAAGAATAAACATTACCCCTTTTCTTCCCTTTGGGCCTTACTTCTCTCAATGGCATCACAATTATCCTCTTACAAACCCTTAAGAGACATTTCCGTGGACTGTGTTTGTGTAAAGTGCCTCTACGGGTGACGGTGGAACCATGTGAATTTCCAAGTGTCTATCAGATTCAAAGTTCAAAACAAATAAGTCAAGGAAATCTCGGACATGCCTGAATATAGGAGCAGTCTCAAAGGAGGATGATGGCTTACTGGCAAAAGAGAAGGAAGTTTAAAGACTGCTACTAGGGAAGAAAAAGGCTGTTGATTTCACTTCCTTCTGATATGAATAGCAGGTGCTCAGATGCATTGAGCTAAAAACAAGTGTGTGCGTGTAAATAGTAGCTCTACAAATTGCCAGGAGCTTAGAAATAGGAGATATATATTCATTCAAGTTCTTTTCCCCTTGGGGATCAGATCTTGAGCTTTAATTTAATTTGGCTTAAAGAATCTGACCCATTGAAAGCTACTTTCAGAGCAGGAAGAATGCACCAAAAATCCCCACTACCAAATACTGAATGCCCACAGTGGGGAAGCAGGCAGTTACTGTCAATGAAACTAGCTGGAATGGGAAGTTTTAGGCAATGACCATATAATGAATGGCCCCTGCAGCTCCCAGGGTGAAGGGCCTTGAGGGGGGGGGAGGTAGGAGTGGGGTGGGGGGGGAATGTTAGTCATTGTAGTAACTGAAGCAAAGCAAACTACTATTGGCAGGAACATCAAAGTTTCTTCCTTCCAGAAATAGTCTCAGGGCTGATTTCATGGGTGTGTGACCTGTGAAATTATGTGGATTCCCGTCCTCACAATGGTCCCTTGCTTAGTTTAGTGCTTTGCTGTTGTCGTCTAGAGACTGATAATTTTTGAACAAGAAGCCCCACATTTTTATTTGCATGAGATTGTGCAAATTATGTAGCCAATTCTGAATGGTGGTTATGCTCTGAAAAGGTCAAGTTGTTATGCATAGTAATCTAAATCAAATGTAGGTTTCTTTCATCAATGAAAAGAGATAAAGGTTCTTTTCAAAAGTAAAGGAGAGTGGCATTTTAGGTTAAGAAATAGAATTAGAAGGTTTTAGAGATTGTAGATCTTAGAAATCGTGGTTATTAACAAGCAGATTTTGGACCAAGGTTATCTTATATTGCAATGTGTTAGATGGAGGAGGAGACAATTTAGAATTGCCTTGAGGTTGTCAATATGTATAATACAATTGTGCTGTTAACTATAGATAATTCATTCTCTTAGTTATTACCTGATAAATGTTTAAGAAATACGAAGTTAATATCAGATGGCTCATGCCTGTAACCCTAGCACTCTGGGGAGGCTGAGGTGGGTGGATTGCCTAAGCTTAGGAGTTCCATACCAGCTTGAGCAAGAGTGAGACTCCATCTCTACTAAAAATAGAAAAACTAGCCAGGTGCTATGGCAGGTGCCTGTAGTCTCAGCTATTTGGGAGGCTGGGACAAGAGGCTTAGTTGAGTTCAAGAGTTTGAGGTTGCTATGATGCCATGGCACTCAACTCCAGGGTGACTGAGCGAGACTCTGTCTTAAAAAAAAAAAAAAACAATCAGGAGCAATTCTAGGCCCCAGGAACATGAATAGGAATTAAGTTAGCCTCAAGATCAAGTATCACAGAGTATAGGATGCTTGGTCACTGTACACCTCACCCCATTATTTTCATGTTCTGAGCTTTAGATTCAGTTTAGAGGAACTACATGACTCCCTTCAAGTCACAGAACCACATGAGAGGGTAGGTTAAGCTAGTATTCAACCTCTATTTTTTCTGTGGCAAATAATAATAAATTTTATCTATTCTTTATGAGGCAGTCAGATTTTGAGGACTTTAATCACTTACGAAGGTAAAGGGATGCTTTAAGACTTGGCCAGAATCTTCCTTCACATATTTATCTTACAACAGCTAATCATATGCCCACGATGTTGAATGAACTTAACTATTTCTCTGAATTCAGAGAGAACTGATTTTTTTTTTTACTTGCATAGGGAAAATAACATTTCTTTCTTTACTAGGGGAGAAATGCACTCAAAACAGGAGCATTTTGTCCAGAAGCAAATGGTTATTCCGCATTTTTTTTTTCTGAAATAGAATTTTAAATAAAAGAGTAATCTCAATAGTGCATATTATAATGACCCTGAATAATTAGAGAAGGCAAAATGTTCTATTCAGGTAAAAATGGTGTAACACACGATTTCTCCCTTGCTACTGCCCCCAAAACTCATAAAAATGAGGGAAAAGCCTAGAACCCACCTGATACATAGAACCTTCAAAAGACTCAGGAATTAGAGAGTCTGGGAATCTGTTAAACTGTGTGTGTGTGTGTGTGAGAGAAAGAGAGAGAGAGAGAGAGACAGAGAGAGATAGGCAGCTAAGAGAAGTATCTTTGGTTGAAAGTCTGATTAAGAAGCAGGCAGCTCATCTCCCTAAATCTCTATCACCATGCACTTGCCCCTCTCTCAACCCTATAAAAAAATGGGAGTCCATTCTCTGGGGTGGGTAGAGCACAGTGTCTCTGGATTGGGGTCATCAGGCACAGCAGAGGGCTAAGGGACCAACTGAAAATGGGGAGATTATATGGTGCTCAGCTTGCTGGATTCAGAGAAAGCCTCTTTTTTTCATGCAGCTTCTACAGTGCTAGCAGTCAGCCTTTATCCTCTTGGCTGTTATAACCTCCTTTGAGGAGTCTAATCAACCCAAGAAAGGCAAAGATACCAATATCAGGCTTCCCCAGCAACTGCACAGCTCGGTCAAATCACCCTTCATTGAGACCTACAGATGACAAGTTCCAGCCATGCCCTTTCAACTTTTAGGTTAGTGCCCTACTTTTTGTTTGAATAGTTTTTTTTTTTCTTTTTCTTTTTTATTTTTTTTTTTTTTGAGACAGAGTCCCACTATGTCGCCCTCAGTAGAGTGCTGTAGTGTCACAGCTCACTGCAACCTCAGACTCTTGGGCTTACATGATTCTCTTGCCTCAGCCTCCCAAGTAGCTGAGATTATAGGCACTCACCACAATGCCCAGCTATTTTTTTGCTTGCAGCTGTTATTCTTTAGCAGGCCCAGGCTGGGCTTGGTTTGAATAGTTTTATCGATGTATACATATCATATAATGGGTCCATTTAAAGTATAAAATCAATGGCTTTTAGTATATAGAGAGTTGTGCAACTATCACCATAACCAACTTTAGAGTATTTTCATAAGAAGCAAGTCCTACTCACTAACAGTTATTCCATTTCCTCCAAATCCCTCAGCACTAGGTAACTGCTAATTTCCTTTTTGTTTCTAAAGATTTATAGTGACAAGACAACCAAGACTTGTCTGAAATCTGAGGAAAGCCACTATTGTGAAAGAAAATGAAAATACAGGAAAAGCTAATTGGAAGAAATTGGGGTTATGCAGGGAGAATAAAATGCCTAGAAACACCTGTACCCCACCTATCATTTATATCCTTGGACAAGTTAGTGTAACTTCAAAATAAAAGAATAGGATACTAAAAAAAGAAATAATCAGGATGAGAAAGAGGTTAGGTAAGTAAAAACAAAATAGTAGTAGAACTGATTGACAAGGCTGTATGAAAATTTGAGGAAATCTCACAAAAAAAGGTGCAAAAAGGCAGAGACGGGAGATAGAAAAAACAACAGAATTGTAAAAGGCCAGCGCAGGGCAGTGCCTGTGGCTCAAAGGAGTAGGGCACTGGCCCTATATGCCGGAGGTGGCAGGTTCAAACCTGCCTGGCCAAAAGAAAAAAAAAAAAAGGCCAGCTCAGTAGAAGCTCCCACTTTTAAATGATGAGATAGAGAAAGAGAAGAAAAAACAGAAGGAAAGAAATCATTAAGAAAATTTCCTAGACAAAAAATAAATAAATAAATAAAAACAAAACAAACAAACAAAAAAACCAAACCAAACCAAACCAACCCAAACCACCACCACAACAAAACCCCAAAAACCTCAAAATGGAAAAAAAAGAATATTTCATATTTCTTATTAGGTCTGAAGAACCTGAGTATGCAGAATGAAAGGGCCCACTGAGTATATTTTATGATGAAAGAAAATAAGACCCACCCTAAAGCACTTAATTAGAAAAAAGAGAAGATGTTTAAACTTTCAGAGATGAGAGAAAAACAGATCACATGTAAAGAATTGGGAAACAGATAACTTTGAACTTCTTGACAACTGGGGAGCCTGAAGACAATGGAATAATGTCTTTGAAAATCTAAAGGAAAACTATTTCCAAAATAAAATTTTGTAGCCTACTAAACTATTACTTATGAGTGAGCTTAGCATAAAGACATTTTCAGACATATAAATTCTCAAAAAATTTACCTCCCATGAGTCTTTTCTCAAAAAGATATTGGAGGAGGTACTCCACCTTTGGGTCTTTATGAAACATTATCTGAGCCCTTGTGCCAACAGCAGTGAGCCATGCTGTGCTATTAGGGGTGTACAGCTTTTGACCTTCACCACTCTTGCTTTGTGGAAGCAGATAGCTCCAGCCAAGTCATCTTCCCCAACTCCTGTGTCCTCTCACTCACTTTGTGTAGGTCTTTCTGTGAACTGAATACCACCTGCTTTCTATTATCTATTTATGAGAGTATTACATTTTCTGAACAGCTGGGATTTTCTATCTTTTCTGACCTTTTTAGAATTTTATATCATGTATTGTGACTAGAAGACCCTCTCCAAATATTTGGGGATACAGAGTAAATGCCTAACAGGTGGACAGGATTGATGCCTGGTGGGAGGCTGCACTGGCTGCTGAGAGATGAGAGACATGAGATTGTCAACAGTGCTGTGCTCATTCCTGAGCACTGAGGAGGTACCTCTGGGGCTTACAGGTACACTTGGATAATACTTCACAGGGGCCTTGGCATCCAACACAGCAGGTGAGGCAAGTGCTAGTGAAATCTGGGTATTTGCCTGTAATCCTGTTTCTTCCCACATGTCGGGTAGACTTGATATAGCTCTGATGACATGGAGCAGTATCACTTAACATGGCCACTACTGGTCCCATTAACACTTTTCACTAGTCCTTCTCTTATGTGGGGCTTGCTGTACAGTGTGATGGCATTGGGAAGGCTCAGATGCTTCCTGATTTACTGTCTGGTGATGAGATATGAATCAGAGAACTCTTTGCAATCAGAAACATACTGATGATGAACTAACCCATTATTGATTATCTTGTCTAGTTTGAATGAGACTGCCCCAAACAAGGACCCAGGAAATGTAGGTCTTGGAGCCAGTTCTGCTGTTAGGTTGCAAAGCTTAGCAATCTTTCTGGAGCAACTCTCTTGGCCTCTCTTAATTTACAAAGAAACTAAGGCAAAAGGAACACATGCCATCTCCTTCTTCTGATAAATCCAACCCTCTGAAATGATGATAAAAGGTTTTAAAAGGACATGAACCTATAAAAGGGCAGAAGATGGGAAGAGGCTAACAGAAGCAAAATGTTGGCATCTAGAAGGCATGTGGGCAGGCTGCAGCTGACTTTCTGCAAAGGAAAGGAAGGGAAATCCCAGGCTCCTACTGGGAAGGCAAAAAAATACATAGCCGGGCAAATACCCTGGCCCATTCCAAGAGAAGACTGGAAGGTTTGATTTTTTTTTTTTTCCCCTCTGAGGAAGACAGGATAGGTGGACCCAGGGATACCAGGAACAGTTGAAGGAAAAGAGATGAAGTGGATACTTATATATTAGAGGCTGAGAGAACCTTTACTGCCAGAGGTCTCAGAAAGCTGACAGCCAGGATCTTCCCCTCCAAGCAAGAAACTAGAAGTGTCTTCTGTAGGGAATCTGACCAGTTCAACAGTTTGTTGGTCAATAAGCTTTGCTCAGGTGCTTAAATTTCCAGTCAGCTTTTTAGTCTTCTAGTCAAACCTTGGTTGAACAGAAAAACAAGGATTTCCAAAATTCTTAAGAAAACCTCCGATGTGAAAGCTATAGACAAAAACCAGGAGAAAAAGGCAACCTGAATGCAAGAGACCCCCAAAGTGATAAAAATCAGAGCAAAACAAAACCCCCCTGATCTGAGTCGCCTCAGAAGGAGAAGAAATTATAACCATAAAATCAGGAAAGACTGCTGGCAGAAGAGAAATCTCAGGAAGCAAAAGAAGATTTCTTAGAAAAAATGGTAACGGAAATTAAAAACTCAGTAGAAGGATTAGGAGATGAAGTCGAGGAAATCTCTCAGAAAACAGAACAGAGAGACAAATAGACGGAAATGAAGAGAGAAAAGTAGAGAAAATTGGAGGGCCAAGCCAGGACATTCTGTAAGCATGAAAGGAGTTACAGAAAGAAGAAAGAAAACAGACAGGAGGAAATAAAAAAATAGCTAAGAAAAATCCCTCAAACTTAAAATGCAAGCATGTAGGTTAAAGAGGCCGTGTGAGCACTCAGTGCAGTGGCTGAGAATAGACCTATGAAGGCTTGTCATCGGGAAATGCTGAGACCCTGGGAGAAGACGGAAGCAATTACATGTTTCTGGAAAGAAAATACAGACTGGGACTCAGAAAAAAACTGGATTTCTCAGTGGTAACTGGAAACTAGGATATAATGAAGCAGAGCCTTCAGAGTTTTGAAAAACAAAAGATTTACAAAACCTAGAATTCTATACCAGTTAGCCTATTGATCAAGGGTTAGAATAAAGACTTAGATGTGCAAGACCTCACATGCTTTGCCTCTTGTGAATCCTTTTCACACTGCAGAGTCTTCTGAAGTAAGTGCTCTACCAAAATGAGGGAGTCAATCCAGCAAGAGGAAGGTACAGGCTGTAACAAATAAGGCAAATGGCACAGACAAGACATTTCAGTGACGAGGATTCTGGCAACAGTGAAGCAGAGAGACCCCAAAGTCACAGATGTGCATCAGGCCCTAGAAGGCAACCAGTCTACAGTGGGCCGTGCCCTAAGGTTCTGGGGGAAACTTCTGCGTTACCATGACAGGAACAGGACCTACTGCATCTAAGTGATCTGAGAAACCATGAAAACCATTAGCGGAGAGCCTAGGGTTCCATTAAGGAAAAATGTATAGAAAACCAAGCAAACAAAAGAACAAGGCAAGAAAAGTTGCCTAGGAAAGGAAACCAACTGTAGTGTATCATAACATGCACAATGATAACATACTAATATTCATCCGAGCATAACCCCATGAAACTATCCCAGGAGACTGCAAGGGTGCAGGGGGTGAGGAGTAGGAGAAGGCATGCATGCAGCAGGGGTGGGCTGAGGAAAAGACAGCTAAATTTTCATCTTCTACGTTGGGCGGTTATTAGCTAATGTCTAAATTTGAAAGATCAAAATAGCATATAAGCCTATTGTTTAGAGAAATTGAATTCATTGCCAAAGGAATTAGCTCAAGGAGTCGAAACTGCACATAGGGATAGTAAAGTGTACGGAAAGGTGGAAAGGACTACTCTTTTTCCTAACAAATTTTATGTAACCATTATTTATACCTTTTAAAATACATTAAAGTTTCTAATACATAAAAGGGCGGAATAACATGATGGCTAAGGGTTCCTTCCATTGCCAAAGCTTCATAGTTCCTTTCGGGCCAGTTTTGCTACTGGGATTGGAAAAGCAGGAAGGTGGGTAGAGAAGGGCAACTAAAGGAACACTTGACCTGTTTCTCCACTGAGACATGACCTGGCCTTGGAATACCTGGCCTCTCCTCTGTCACAGTTCAGTGACCACACAGAAAATGGCAGTTGAGGGTAATTGGAATTATTAGGGCAAATCAGATACACTCACATATAAACAAAAGATAAAAACCCCCATCCCTAGATGAAGTACTTAAATGCGCAGAGTCATTCCTGCCGTGTGATGAGACACAAAAAAAGGAAAAACAGAGAAAGCCTCTTGTTATTTTTTTTCCCAAGTAGCCATCAGGTCAACATTTGCATTTTACACAAATCTTCTTTGCTTTTCTTTTAAAAAACAAAAAAACCCAAAAAAACAGAGTCTCAAGTTGTTGCCCTAGGTAGAGTGCCGTGGCATCACAGCTCACTACAACCTCCAACTCTTGGGCTTAAGCGATTCTCTTGCCTCAGCCTCCCAAGTAGCTGGGACTAAGGTGCCTGCCACAACATCCAGCTATTTTTTGGTTATAGTTGTCATTGTTGTTTGGCAGGCCTGGGCTGGATTTGAACCCGTCAGCTCCAGTGTATGTGGCTGGCATGCTAGCCACTGAGGTACAGGCGCTGAGCCACAAATCTTTCATAGAGAAAACAAGTCTGTTCATTTTTAAGTCCTTTTGTGACCTTCCAAAAACTGATTTTTATTAAGGCAGTCCAGAAAAATAATGAGCTCCTTTATATTATTATGTATTTCATCTTTATTACTTTATCCTTGAAAACAGACTATTAAATAATTACATTTGGATTAATATTATTCTGAATTGAGAGTTTATCCTTGCCTCCTAATTCCCTCATTACACTTACCTAATTCTCCTGACACACATGACTATCAGGAGCTAAAGGCGGCTTGTGGTAGAGGTGTTTGGTCTGCCCGTGGGGAGGCTGAGCCAGTTCATTCTCTGAAGTTAATGAGTCCTCACCAGCGGGTTGACATTTGTGGATTTCCCTGGTCAAATTCTTTCCCCCAAAGATCAACAAATCATCTAATTTGCAGGAGATAATACTGGCTACTGTGGAGATAATTCCTTAGATAACAGAACGATTAAGTAGAGGATGTCGAGGATTAACTTTTACTTGCCTTGGAAGAAATTCTGTTTGAGGCACTTCCTGGATATTTGAGATATGGCAGAGAAACACACTTAAACTTGGGATTGTGGCACAGCTTTCAACAAGAAGGCCCTAGGATGGAGGATAAATGGCCAGAGCTGGTAACATGACTCTGGATCTCAGGCTCTGGCAGTCAACACAACTTTGTATGTGTGACACTAGAGAGAGACTAAAGGCAACAGCTCAGAAGTGAAAATGCAAAGTGGGGGCCAAAAGGGAACATCTCAAAGAGGCTGAGGGATAGAAGGCGGCTGAATCAACGCAGACGGGCCCACGCAAGGCTGCTGCCCTGGGTGCGGACACTCGGTCAGGAGGTATCTAGGCAGGGCAGCTAACTTGGATGACATAGCTGGACCAAAGGGTGGCCCAAACAGCTAGACTGAGTGAAATGGTCAGGATTGAGAGGACACTTCTCAGCGTCCTTTTAAACAGAGAGGGAACTAAAGTGCAGGGCATCTGGAAGTGACCCTGCGTGGCTGCAGAATTAGACTGGAGGTAGACTTGGGGAGGTCAAGAATACCTACTGAGCAGAAATGTAATTTGGTCTTAGGTCAGAGGATCTGGGCTGGGAAGCAGGTTTGGTGATGACGGGAGCACTTCCCAAAGGTGCTGCTGACCTCTAATACTTTGAAGGCAAGGGTGCTTTTGCTCAGGCCCTGTCTAGGCATGTGTGAAGTATGAAAGAAACTGAGGTCCTGTTCTCCTTAACTATAATCTGAAAACACATCCATTTGACATTCCATGTTATATCCTTTTAATTACTTGAAGGAGCCCCACTATGTATCAGCTGAACAACAGATACTGTTTCCTTACTCAAGGACTCTAAAGAACTTTTCTATATACCCTTGTGTCCATCAGAATTTTTTTTTTTTTTTTGAGATAGAGTCTCACTTTGTCACCCTCAGTAGAGTGCTAGGCCATCATAGCTCACAGCAACCTCAAACTCTTGGGCTCAAGCGATTCTCTTGCCTCAGCCTCCCGAGTAGCTGGGACTACAGGCAGCTGGGACTAGTTGGGACTACAGCCACCACAATGCCAGCTATTCTCAAACTCCTAAGCTCAGACAGTCTACCCATCTTGGCCTCCCAGAGTGCTAGGATTGTAGGTGTGAGCCACCACCCCTGGCCTGCATCAGAATTTTTTGAGAAACTTGCTAAAATGCAGATTTCAGGGCACATTTCTAGATGCGGGAACCTTGATGTAGGAACTTAACCACGTTGGAAAGCATTTCTCCAAACATTCATGTAGCAGGGCAAAGAACGGGGAAGGGTCTATAGTAAGGTGACCAGACATCCCGATTTTTAACAATTTATCCCACGTCCTGTGGCGTTTTAAAAAAGTCCTGATTTTTGGAAAGAATGCACAACAAGCTAGGGAACGATAGGAGAACAGGAAGGGAATATATGGTTTTAGGCTACCATGTGGCTATTTTGCCAGGATATGAGTTTTATATTATTTTTGTTAATTTTATAATGTTAAACTTTAATAATAACAAATAATTGTTGAGAATTAATTATTGAGAACTGCTTATCAAAATTCGCATTGTTGATCAGTTGTTAGAATTCGACCATCATTGTTTGGACTTAAAGAACAACAGCATTTTTGGGCATTGGAAACCACAAAAACATTTTGTAACTGCCTCTTAGACGATACACATCGTACTGTGTGCTAGTGCTAGTTAAACAAGTGATGTCAACAAATCAGCTATTCAGCTAATTTAGGTAAGTAATTTATTTATTTCATGAATTTAGCAGACAGTACTCGTATTATTTATACTTGATAGTGGTGGCAAAAAGTCTAGTGCCAGCCTTGAAAGTGACACTTACAACTTACGAGGTATCATTATTAAAAAAATATATTGATAAGGAAAAGGTTAAATCTTTGGCATCAGCAAAAATCACAATAGAGAAAAATGGTTAGAAATATTTCATCATTTTGAAACAAACCATGTTCCATACAATAATGCACTAAAAATTGTGGGATACGCGCTGTCCTTACCAGGAACTAATGCTGTGACTGAACGTGTTTTTTCTACGGTAAATAAAGTGTGGACATCAGAAAAATCACAATTAAGTATGGAGACTTTGAAAGCCATTTTATGTGTGAAATATAATTTAACAAATTTTTTTTTTTTTTTGAGACGGAGCCTCAAGCTATCCCCCTGGGTAGAGTGCCATGGCATCACAGCTCACGGCAACCTCCAACTCCTGGGCTCAAGCGAGTTTCCTGCCTCAGCCTCCCAAGCAGCTGGGACCACAGGTGCCCGCCACAACACCCGGCCATCTTTTGGTTGCAGCCATCATCGTTGTCTGGCGGGCCCGGGCTGGGGATTCGAACCCGCCACCCTGGGTGTATGTGGCTGACGCCTTAGCCGATTGAGCCACAGGCGCCGAGCCAATTTAACAAATTTTTGCGAAAAATTTCACGACCTTTTAAACAATGACAGCAATCTACTAAAAATAATTCACTCAGGGCTGGACAGGGACCCCACCAT
>CAUYQV010166337.1:0-10239 GCA_963574575.1 Galagoides demidoff
CTATAATTGGATTATAGCTTTCATAAGAAAACTATAAATTGCTTTCATAGTAAGACTGAGTACATTGGATACTTTTTCTTCCATTCTTGAGATACTTTGCTAAGAAGAATATGTTCCAGCTCCATCCATGTAAACATGTAAGAGGTAAAGTCTCCATCTTCCTTTAAGGCTGCATAATATTCTATGGTGTACATATGCCACAGTTTATTGATCCATTCGTGAGTCTATGGGCACTTGGGCTTCTTCCATGACTTAGCCATTACGAATTGGGCTGCAATAAACATTCAGATATCTAGACCAGAATGTTTATTGAAATATTCTTTATGTGTTAAATAACTGCTATTTAAAATTATTACAAATGTCTTTTCCAAATTTGTGTCACTGTTTGATAATGTTGATTATTTAAGAATGTTATATAATTAATTAAAGAAGTCTATTTTCAATTTGCCTTTTTTTTGATTTTTCTATATAAATTCTCCCTTGAACCTAAATAGATAATTTCTCATATTTTAATTTCCACTTTGATCTTTTACTTTAAAAATATATAAGATATAAATAAAAGTGTTATAACAACATAAAGGACTGTGAAGGGTCTGATATTTTACCCTGCTTGCAATCAAACAAGTTATTGTAGGTGCTGGCACAAGATGTGAGAATCTTGGGTTAGAGATGAAAAGTATATTACTCATAGCAATAGTGGCAGCCAGGGTCTCAGAATTTTTTTATAAATAATTGTTAGATCCTTAATTCCTAATTATTAGATCTTAATTCCTACAGTACAAAGAGAAGGAGATGTTGCTTGTATATGCAGCTGGTTTCATTATGAAAAAGAGTCCTGAGCTTAGGGCATAGGCGTCTTTTATAATGGGCAATAGCATGCCCTTTGCCATGAAGGGAATAATTATAACTTCGTGGCCTATAAACACTCCTGCCCTTTATAGGGGAGATACTATCACTGTATGCCAAGGCTATATGTTACACAACATCTTATAAAAGATAGAGATGGAGTTCAGGACACAGCACTTCAAAATACGGCACTTGGCATTTAAGAAAGCTTCAGAATGTGGAAGTTTTATCTGACCTCTCACCGCTCTTCCTTGAAGCCAAAAAATAATTTCTGATCTTCCTCTAATGTAGGTCATCAGACCTTCATGTAAGAGATGCCCACCTTGTAATTCAAAGATAAGGAACATCTTTATTTCTGAAGACACAGGGGCATAGAGAAGAATCTGAACAAATAAGACCAGCTAAGCCCCCCCATTTGTCACCATTAGACCACACCCCCTTTGTCCAATCGTACTTCTGTGTGACTGTCCCCCCTTCCTCACACCTAAGCATAAAAATACACTGACTTCCCTCTTTCTTTGAAGTTCATTTCTGAAGACTCCTGTGTCACGTAAAACTTAAATAAAATAGCATGTTTTTCTCTTGTTAATCTGTCTTTTGGCAAAGAGACTTTGACCACGAACCTACCAACAAGTGAGAAAAGAAATATTTTTCCCTTATGATACTTTGAAATGCAGTTCAGCCTGCTTGTAAGAGGAGTTGATATGAGAGACTGTCTCCTGAGAGATTGTCTCACCACAAAAGAAAACGGTTAATAATCAATCGATTTACAATGGCATATAACAAAAAATAAAATTCATTTTCTACCTGTTTTGCTCCCAGGTCCCAATCTTCAAACAAAATTGGCTATTGATGTTTTTAGCTCTTCCTGTAAATATGGAAAGCTTTTATATTTCCAAATAGCATCTGTATATTGTGTATTAATTTTAAAGTCTAAAATACACTGCAGTAACAAACTGAAAAATCCCAATGTATTAAAACAGAAAGTCTAGGCATGTTGTCTGCAGCTAAAGATGGTTTTACTTTTTCCTTTCTGACATTTTTATACCTTTTCTTTTTTCCTTGTTTAGTTAGTTTTTTTTTAATGAGTTCATCACATGCAAGTTTTTCTTTTAGTGCCATTTTCTTTTCAACAGTCAACATTTGGGATATATTTATTCTTTATTTCTCTAAAATTCAGATATCACGGAAAATCTCGTATTTTTTCTGACAACCCCATCTGGTTGTGCTGTGACTGGGCTCACCATGAAGTTTTTATATTGGATACTGACATAACTGTATGAGATTTGAAAGTCCTGTTTGTAGTTTAATTTCTTACATTAGGGTTCCTATACGATGCAGATGATTGAAGTTAGTATGTCATAGTCACATTTGTCCTGTGCTGTGTTATGTTTGTTGCAGACTTTTTTTTTCTTAACCATAAATAGTCTTGCTGGCTTCCTGGGCATTTCTCTGATCGGTTAACAAGGTACTATGCTGTACATAGGGCATTGGCCCCACATCCTGGGGGCGAGTGTCCAGAGACCTTCTTTCCCCCAGACCTGGAGATGTTGGGTATTGGAGATTAAGCTGCCACCACTCAGATTATAATCTTTCTTTCTTAATTTTTTTTTTTTTTGAGACCGGGTCTCATTTTGTCACTAAAGTGCAGGGGTAGGACCATAGCTCTCTGTAGCCTCAAACTCCTGGGTTTAAAGGATCCTCCTGCCTCAGCCTCCCTAAATGCCAGGATTATGGGCATTGGCCACCACGCCCAGCCTCACTCATCCCATAGTCTGTGAAGAGATTTTGCTTAGGTTTCACCTTATTTTTGTCTCCATTTCTGACAGACAACTGAATATTTTCTTTTAAAATATGTTTTACACTAAGCATTTCTAAGTATCTAGTAGAAGGAAAAGCTCAGCCCTGTCGGCCCACCAGATGTTCTGTTACTGGTTTTCAGGCCTCAGTTTTCTCTTAGTGTTGGATTTTATAACGGCACTTCCCTTAGGAAGTTGTCGAACTCAATAGCGTAATTAACGCAGGGAAAGCAGATACTTCCCAGTCCTGGAGCTCCGTTGACGGCCAGCCCCATCCCGTGTCTCTGTTCCCAGTCCTAGAGCTCCGCTGACGGCCAGCCCCATCCTGTGTCTCTGACATGGTCATGATTTGCTTCCACTAAAGTGTCGTTTTCTCTTCCGTTGCTTTTATTGATTTTCATTTTAGTTTGGCTCTGGCATCATTAATTTTCTTATGTTCTTACCCCATTTGGTTTGATCTATTTTTTTTTTTTTTTAAAACTCTCCTTGCTCTCTAGCCAGAGTTTTTTTAACACATTTTTTTAGGTGAGAAAAGGCCCCTAAACCCCCCACCTATTGCCCCGTCTGGAGTGTAGTGGGGTGACTGTAGTTCACAGCCACCTACAAATGCTGAGCTCAATGATCCCCACCTCGGCTGCCCACGGAGCTCAGACCACAGGCACGGGCCACCTAATTCTTACAAATGTTTTGTAGAGATGAGATCTGGCTGTGTTGCCCTGGTTGGTCACCCACTCCTGGCCCTCCAGGGATCCTCCCATGTCAACCTCCAAAAGTGCTGGTATTACAGATGTGAACCACTGTGCCCAGCCTGCTTTTTATGTTTTACAGCTCGTTTTTGTTTCAAAGAGCAAATATAGTCTTGAATTTAAAAAAAGTACAAACAGAAACACCATATGAAACTATAGGAAATTTGCTTCTTCAGTAATTATTTCCCAAAACTCATTTTCTTTTCTACTTTTTTTTTGGCCAGGGCTGGGTTTGACCTGCCACCTCCCGTAAATGGGGCCAGCACCCTACTCCTTAGAGCCACAGGCGCCGCCCATCAACCCCATTTTCTTTATCCGTGCCATTCCTTCCCTCCTTCCCTCCCTACCTCCCTCCCTCCTTCCCTCCGTCCTTTTCTCTCTTCCCTTCACTTTCTTTCTCTCTTCCTTTCCTTTCCTTTCTTTCCTTCTTCCAATAAAAACTTTCACCCAGCTGTGTGTGGATTTCATTTCTGTTGACTGATTCTTGGTTTTAAAACAGTGTATCCATGCCTATAAATGCCACAAAGGAAAATGCCTCTATCCTGCCAGGATTCCGGATCCTGCCCTCCAGGGTCTTGTTAGAATGACTTTCTTAGGTATTCATAGCGCCGCAGGCCAATGTGACGCTCCAGCAACAGCTGGAGGAAGTGCGGGTGCTCCCAGCAGAGCATGTTTGTCACTTTTCACCTTTTCTTCCTAATGGCTGAAGCTCAATGACCAGATTTTTATAGACAGTTTTCTGTTTGGCTTAATCTGGCATCTAGGCCTTTATCTTTGCACCACCAATAAAAAACTCCACTGTGCTTTATTTCTGGGATAGCTGTAGCTGTTTCTATCTATCTGTTTAGGTTATTTTATCTGCTTTGCTTTTCCTGAAAATAAGGAGATATTGGATATTCAGAATCACCTATTAGAATTTATTAGGGATTTTGAAGTGCAGACCACACAATTAGGTATTGGAGGAAAAACGTCCATTGTTTTCTATTTGTTGTAATCTTTAGTGTTAACAAGACAAATTGAAATCACATGAAAATTAACATAAACTATCTTTTTAATAGTGTCTATAACCTGGCTAATCTTATTTCCTTTGAGTTTTTATCTATCAGACTTGTAAAACTAAAAATATCAACAAAACAGGGAAGAAAGATCGACTGTATTAATCTCGATGCCCGGACTGTCTGCTATCTTAGATCAATTCCCATGCAGGAATCTGCAATCTTTAATTTCCCAAGTAATAGGTTAGATAGAGAAATACTATTGCCCTTTATTCTGACACCACTTTATAGATTTCCTGATTTTCTGTCACTTTTTCTAGACACATATTAAATTATCTCATTAAAAAGATTAGTTCTATTACTTCAAAATTTTAAAATTACATTTCAATAGTTCAATGCCTGACTTATACCAATTTTATTTCACTATTTCGATTCATGTCAAATAATATTATTAACTGTAGAGCTATGGAAATAGAAATATAGAAAGGTCTCACTTCTATAGTTCATTCACATTGTCTTCAATGAAGTTTACTTTTAAATATCTTAGGGTCAAGGACAGACATACAAATCTATAGATTTGGACAATACATATGCATATATATGCAAGTTAATATAGTACATATATATCTGCTATATATGCATTCAGTAGAATATCACAAAAATGAAACATTTTCATCCATAATTCTTCAAACCAGTGGTGATCATTTCTCTACAGCTATTTTATCAACTTCCTATAAACATGTATAACTTCATTTTTGCAAAAAATTAGACCATTATATAAGGGTTTTTTATAACCAGCTATGCCCACTAAGGTATGATAACTATTTTGCCCTGTCATTAAGCATTTATTTGCCGACTTTATTTTAAGTGGAGGATGATGTCCTTTAACCAATTCCATACTAAGGATATTTTAGGTGCTCTCCAGATTTTTCTCATTTTAAATGAAACTTTCATGGATACTGTTTTTTATACACAGCTGTAATTCTTTTTGGGGGCAGATTTCTCAAAATGGATGAACGGGGGGGTGCACCAGACCCCACTATCTGCTGCTTCATCTCCCTACTGCGAGGTGCAGCCACCCCCAACCCACCAGCAGCCTGCTGATAATTTTTAAATGTGCGTTGTCAGGTTTTCAGTGTAGAAAAATGGTGCTGGGGAAATTAGAGCTGTTATTTAGTAAAGTCACAAGGAACATCGGAGCCAGATTTAAAGAAGTTCCCCTTTTCTGATTAAATTTACAGTCTCAGTAGGAACGGGCGAGGAGTGATTATTTATTTCACATTTTCCACCATGTGCATTTCCCAGAGCTGCATCTGGAAAATATACAGAGGCTTGTGATGCCCCTTCCTTCCTACGCTCAGCTCTTAGAATCAATGTACACGTACAACGTGTTGGACGGGAATTTACATCGATATTTGATTAGTGTCTAATTTGCTTTTATACGAATCCTAGAATATAAAAAAAACCTCTTGTGGCTTAGAGTGAATTGACAAAACCGGAGGGATCATGCTCAGGAGTTTAACTGAACCTTTAGAGCTGGTTGACTTGACTGGACTTGACGGAGGTGGGCCGGGAGCTGGGCTTTGGCATCACCAACGGGAACTAGGCAGGCCATTTTCAGGGTATGGTACAGGAGCTAAGTACATGAATCTCCTACCGTGCCCTGGTGGGTACACCAGCTGCTTTACTCAAAAGAACTCAAAAACTCAACAAACATGTCGTTATTCCCATTTCACTGTATCTCGGGGATGTTCACTTACTCTCTTGCCCAAGCATTTTCTGTTTATAACTCACATAGGATCATCTTCCCAAATGAATGGTTCACCTTACTCTGGTCCAGTGAGTCTACAATTGGGCTCTGATTTTAGGATGAGATCTCTTCCTTAGAGACATTGAAGGAATTTTCTATTCCTGGTGAAGGTTAGTAATCCCAATTTATGATGTTCAAATAAGTGAGCACCGAATTTAAAGTATGAAATATTGTAATTATAAGGTACCAGCTGTGGCCTTAGGGACGTTTGGGTTTCTTGGGTAATTAGTGCTTCTCGTGTCTGCATAGATGTTCTGAGTTGTGCATCCGGACACTGGAATGGCTGAGTGTGGGAAATCAGGGGTTGGTGTCAGAGTGTGGAGGTGGCACATGTCTTCATAGAACCAGGAGATATCAACACATCCTTTATTTGAGTCATATATATAGTTTCCCCAAAACTAGGAAGTTGTCGCTTAATTTGACCCCTGGTAAAAGCACTGACCAGTCTAAGCATGTGGTACATCGTACCTCCCATCATCAGGACAAAGTGAGGTGGAGGGAGGGTCGGTAGTTGGTGGACTTCAGGCAAAAGGCAAATCTAGGTCAGTCGTCTTTACTGCAAAGCCAGGACATTTTCTCTCAGGTAAGGTGTTACCTATAGGTAGGTTTCTAGCCATTAATCATGGTCAAGCCCATGTATGTAGAAACAGGCTGCGTTATTAACTCTGCCAGAATTGCCAAACGATTTTACTAATAAACGCCAGGATTCCACCCCAGGTATACTTTTCCTAATACCATCATCTGTCCACCCACTATGCTTTGCTTCAGTTGACCAGCCTGATGGGCCACAAAAGGATTTTGTTTGACCATTAAGGGAAATAATGTGAGGAGGTTAGGGTAGAGTCAGATTACCACGGAGCCTTAAAAATGGTGAACAGGAATTTTACCAACCGGCCCCTTCTCACTGAGGTGCTCCAGTTAATCTCCCACTGCGCTATTTCCCAGCTTGCTTGGTCGCAAGAATCAAATAAAACGCTTCTTAGGTGATTCCCTGATTCTGCTCTAAAATTCAGGGAGTCTGGGGGCAAAAATCTGTCATCTAAATCTTTAATCTGAACTTCAAGTTATTCTTTGGAGACGCTGTTTGAGCGAGCTGAGTCTCCCTCCTGCTGGCAGGAATGCCTTCCCTGTTCCATGAGATGGCACCTCACGTGGGGCAGTTCTTGTGAAAACACAGGCGGCACAGAGGAATACAACGGGGTCCTTGCCTTCAAGAAGATTTCCTTGGTAATTAAAAGATACTTCTCTGGACTATCTTGGCCATAGTTTCAAGGGTGGATCTAATTATGATTTGGTTTTCTGGTTTTTCAAAGAAACATATTTGAAAGCACTGCTTACTATTCACTTGGTTAAAAAAAGATTTAAGGCGTCTCTTTTCTTGGCTTTGTGCATTTTCTATATTTAATATGGATTTTTATTGCTCTGAATATAAAATTATTTATATCAAACAAATGATTGTAATATGGATTCTCTTCTACATTAATTCTGCATTGGAGACAGATACATAATTTTATGAATTATTTAAGAGAGGCTTAATTTTGTCCAGAAATTAAAAAAAAAATTCTGTTCCTTACCTATTTAACCAAGCCTCTTGATGCTCAAAATCTCAGTATTGGCGGTATTTAAGAAAGCAAAGAATATGTGAATTCTAAATTCAAAATTGTGATATTGTGGCTTTATGCCTTGCTAACACAGAAAACACGTAGTCCTCAAATTTTGGTATTTTATTGCCTGCTCAGCTCTGGAAATGCATCATAGCCTTGAGTTTTCATAGAGGGTATTCTGCTGGGATATTTCCACCAAACTAAAGCAGTTCCCAGATGGAATACAAATCACCATTAAGATTGTGTCCACATACGCAAAGTTAAATGAAAAATTGTGGTATGAGTATTCCAGGCCCCCAATACTTCTGCTTGAATTAGTCAGGTATTCAAAGTAATACATGTAGATTCTAGTAATCAGAGGGCACTCACTAATACTCTAATCTGACTGCTATTTCTTTTTTAAATCATAAAGCGAAAATCTATCTTTGCCTTAATTTATGGCGACTTCATGCAGAAAGAATTTTTAACCTGTATGATCCAAATAATTTTTTCACTTTGTCACTTAATTTTGCGTAAGGTGCTGGCCCCAGTTTAACATCTGACTTCTACAGCTTCTCTTGGGCATCTGCAGTCTGAACGGATAACAGTTTTTCTATCTTGAGAAACTGTGAGGCTTAGACTGGGCAGAACTGAACAGAGCATGCCACGTGGTCCAGATCCCCGGGTGTTAAGTGTCCTACCTCTGAAACTTGTTCTGTTCTCAGCATTCACCTGCGCTCTCCTGATTTGAGGACCTTTGGTTTATTCTTCACTGTGGGCTTTTCCTTTCAATTTAGTTCAGCCTAATGTTCTTCTGATTTTTTTCCCTTCTAAAGGATGAGAACTAATGCTCTAATTTAGAGGCCTCAAGTACCATTTTTGCCCATTCTTCATCAGCGATTGCACTATTCAAGGTCTTTTGCCTTTTTTAGATGAATGCCCTAATTTGTTCTGTTATACAGTGAAGAAATGTTCATTCTATATTAAAAAGGTCTCATCACCAGCCTCAGACACCTTGGAGTATGGAATACAAAGAAAGTACCATTGAAAGAATAAAAGGCTCTCTTGCTTTAGGAGTGAAAGCCCATAAAATGGTAGGTCAAAATTAGCTTTTTTTGAATAGATAATCAGAAGGAACTTCCAAAGGGAACTTAAATCCTGTGTGTTCAAAGCCCGCTGAACCTGAAATCCCAGTTTGCTAAATTTTTGCAAATAACTATATGAAGGAGAATTTGGAAAACAAAAGTTTCTGATAAACAAATGTAGTCATTGTTTAAGGTAGACTTGGTAAACAGATAACCAGAGAAGTTCAGAAGTTCACAAGTCATATTTTAAATTATTGAAACCTGTTTTCTTTGTACTAAACAGTAGGATGAAATAACTTTTTGCTTAGCATTAGAATATAATGCGAAAATTACACTATGTTTGACTAAAAAGGAATTCCATGTTTTACCTGCTAACTTGGGCTATGCTTGTTTCATAAAATAGGGATAGAAGCTAAGAAAATTTAGAACTTTCTCACCAATTTCCAACCCTAGAGGGAGACCACTAAGTGGCAATGAAGGATCAATTATCGAGTCCTATCAGGGAGGGCACCAGGCAGGATAAACATTTATGTTCGTTTTTTGTTTATTTGTTTAATATATGTTTGGAAGGTGTGAGCAATTAAAATCCAATTTGTGATATTCACCAGTTTATTTTTTCCGTTTTTAATTGGAACATATTTTACATAAAGAAGAATGCACAGATTTTAAATGCACAGTATAATGAGTTTAGGCAAATGCAGACTTCTATGCTAGCCACCTCTCATAATTTAGAACATTTTCACCATTCAAGAAAATCTTTATGTCCCTTGCCCAGTGAATCCCTCTCCCCAGCCCAAACAGGTATCAGCATTGTGATTTTATCACTAGAGTTGAGTTTGCTGTTGTAAAACTTGATGTAAATGGAATCCTACAGCAGTACTCCTGGGTGTCTGGCTTCATGCATGTGGCTTCAATGCATGTGGCATTTACAGCTTGTAAATTTTTATTCTTTTTTTTTATTAATTGATAGCTGTATACATTAATGCAAACATGGGCTACATTGTGTTGTTTTCATATATGATTTGAAATACTTTCATGAAGCTGGTTAACATAAATTTCATGTCATTTGCTTAGTCATTGTATCAAAACATTTATATTCTAGTTCTAGAAAAGTTCACTTGTACCCTTGTTAGACAGATATATAGGTGATCTGGAGAACACTTAGAGAGCTAAAAATAGACTTGCCATTCGATCCTACAATTCCATTATTAGGTATATACCCAGAAGAAAAAAAAAATCACATTACAATAAAGATGTTTGTATCAGAATGTTTATTGCAGCCCAATTCATAATTGCCAGATCATGGAAGAAGCCCAAGTGTCCATCAATCCACAAATGGATCAATAAACTGTGGTATATGTACACCATGGAATAC
>CAUYQV010166338.1:0-96063 GCA_963574575.1 Galagoides demidoff
ATATTTGTATCAGAATGTTTATTGCAGCCCAATTCATAATTGCCAGGTCATGGAAGAAGCCCAAGTGCCCATCGATCCATGAATGGATCAGCAAACTGTGGTATATGTACACCATGGAATACTATGCAGCTATAAGAAAGATGGAGACTTTACCTTCTTCATGTTTACATGGATGGAACTGGAAAATGTTCTTAGCAAAGTATCACAAGAATGGAAGAAAAAGTATCCAATGTACACAGCCCTATTATGAAACTAATTTATAGTTCTCAAATAAAAGCTACAACCTAATTCTAGCCCAAGAATATGAGGAGGGGGTGGGGGAGGGTGGGTAGGTGGTGAGAGGGTGACTGGAAAGATCACCTATATGGTCTGTCTAACAAGGGTACAAGTGCACTTTTTTAGAACTGGAGTATAAATGTTTTAACACAATAACTAAGTAAATGACACAAAGTCTATGTTAACCAGTTTGATGAAAATATTTCAAATTGTATATGAAAACACTACACTCTACCCCATGTTTGCATTAATGTATACAGCTATCATTTAATAAAAAATAAAAAAAATTAAGTATTGTGGATAGAAACAGAGAATTTCATTGCCTCAAATTTGGACGAAGAACAGGAAGTTCTATTTTCTCCTTTTTAATTCTTATATTACCAAAGGAATAAATATATGCCTGAATTTTGGTAGAGGGGGAGTAATAAAGTCAAATAGTTTAGAAAAGAATAAAAAATATAAGAAAAATTTGTTACTCTTCACTCTCTTCACTGGGGATAAACACTGTTAATACAGTTCAAGAAGTAGACGTTCTTTAGTACAGATTATTCCAGAAGTTTGTTTTAAATGTTAATTTTTTAACCAACGGGGATAATTCTATATATGTAACCAACTTGCTTTTTAATTTCACCCACCAGTATATGTGAGCATCTTTTTATGTGCATATGTATGATTGTATTCTATTTAAAAAATATTGAGCATTTTATAGTATTAATATAGCATCATTTTTATTAACCATTCCCACTGATGTACTCCTAGCACTTTACAACTTCTTGATTTACAATGTCATAACAAATATCTTTGCTCAGATTTCTGTGCATCTATGTAACTATTACTGGCACAAGGGATGTCTAGGAGTAAAATTATAGGTCAATATTTTTACAAATAGCTTTCCAAGTACTGAAATTGCCCCCCAAATAGTCTGCATCATCTTACGCTGTGGGCAGTCTCGGATGGAACTGCCATCCTTTTTAATGTTTGTAATTTGATGGCAGAAAAGTATCTTCATTGTCATTTAATTGGCACCCATGTGATTTGTGTTAACATTAACTGTCCCATCACATGATTTTTATGATCTTTATTTTTTCTTCATATCCTTTGCTGAACTTTCTATGTTTTTTGTTGTCACAGATGACTTTTCTTATTTATTTGAAGGGGCTCTTTGTAAACACAGATATGCATATGTTTGCATGTGCATGATGTGTTTATTAAGACTATTTTCCCCAATCTATCCATTGTGTTTCAAGTTCATTTATATTGTTTTCTATGATAGAAATGTTGTATACTTTTATGCAGCTATAATGGGTAGTTCTTATTTTCCTTGGTTTCTTTGACTAACATTCATTTCTCATAGTTCAGGAAAACAGGGGGTTTCCTTTTGGATAGTTTTCTCTCACCCTTTTGATAATCTGATAATCTGGCACTGTGGATCCAGATGCTCAACAACCTGAGTGCTGGAATGAGATTTCTATTCTCTACTGGACACAATTCATGAAATGAACAGGACCCATTTGCTTCACTGTGGACAGGAAACATCTGCACCAGCATCAGCCTTCCACCAGTTCCATCTCTACAGAGCTGCTAATAGACTGAACAAAGACAGTCAATTGTGCACACCTGCACAGAACCAGAGTCTACTAGACAAGGCACAGATTGAGAGGACACCCAGTAATCTTTCTCTCGTCCATTTCAAATGTCTTTCACAATAATAGCTGTGGGGTCATTGTCCTTATCATTTATTCTGGCCACACATACACCATGGTGATAGTGGAAATAAGTGACTCTAGTCTTCACAAGTGTATTAGTTTACAAATTTTATACATTCAGCCATGTGAAAGACAAAACCAGTACAAACTGATTAGTTTTTATAACATCCTTCAAAAACATAAAAGGAAAAAATATTTTATGTTTATATGATAATGATCTGAGATAAGTACCTTAACTTATTTTTGTCACTACTATATTATTTGAAAAAGAAATTAATTGCCCTGCTTATCTCAGGGTTATTGAAAAGGATTATCTAAGATACACTTTGAAACGTATATCAAATTTTTTTATTAGTAAAATAAGATAACTAAAATCTTTGATTTTTTTCCAGTCTGAAATTAGTTCAATTCTTAACACATTAATAGATTTTGAGAAGAAGAGGAAGGAAACACAAGTAATTTTTTTTTTTAGAAAATCAGAAAGGATTTATAGACTTTCTCTCTGTGATTTAACAATAAATTTATCCTGGACCTTGCCCTCAAGGAACTTAGTCCATTCCTAGTTATGTGCCTAGAAATAGAATAGACATTTGGGAAGAAGAGAGAGATTCAGAATGGAACAAGATAAGAGCAAATTGGAAAATCCTGCCACTTCTTCATCTGTTCTTTATCACCATTAAACAACAACCTACAAATATAATGGCCACCTTATTTCTGCCTCCCAGATTTCATGCAAAATAGCTCTACTTGTTAATCCTAATTCCTACTCTGAAACACCTAGAGATGTACTTTAAGTTTAGCTATACTGACAGTATGATATCATCATGATTGGCCCCCCAACAAATATAACAAGTTGTGTTTAAAATTTAATTTCTAAGATAATAATAATACCATGCTTCTGCCTAGTATGATGCAATTATCACTCATATAACCAAAAAAATGCTAACCTCCCTCCAAAGATGCCTAAAAATTTCTGCAAGATGTCAGGACTCTGAGATTTTGTGGGATTTTCCATCTTCTGATGCACATATATATATATATATATATATATATATCTATCTATCTATCTATCTTATTAAAGAGTTTTAAGTATCTCCTGTTTGACACTCTCCTGGTCCAAACATTATAATATCATTAATGTAGTGGAGTCATATGATGCTCCCAAGAATGAAAAGGTGATTCAAGTGCCTGAATGTAGAAATTATAAATAAGAATTATAAAGTTGATATAGCCCTGAGATAGGACAATGATGGTATATTATTGGTCCTTCTCAATGAAGGTAAAGCTGCTCTGATATTAGCAGAATGTGTCTTCAGAGAATAATGCATTTAAAGATCTATCTATCATCTACCTATGCATCTATCTGTCAATGCCAGGGACGTATCCATTTATCCTAGCAACAAAAGTCACATCTGGAACAGTGGGTACAATTGAAGTCAGTAGTTGATTAAATTTATGATAATTCGTCATTCCTCAAAAGTCATTTATTTTTTGCACAGACCAAATAGACATATTGAATGGAAATATAACAGGAATCACCCTCTGCATCTTTTGAATACCTGATGGTCACTAATCGTGGCAATCTTTCCAGAAAGTGGTATTACTTTTCATTTACTATGTTTGTATGCAAAGCTGGTTCTAATGGTTTCTTACAGATTATAGCCTTTCCTATCATAGTACTTGATAAGAGAATTATAAAAGTTGTTAAGTTTCTTCATTTCAACTATATCATTCTGAAACTGAAGTAAAAAAAAATCATGGGGAGTATTTGAGACACTCAGAACCTAAACCAATTCTTCATCCATCATCTGACCTCTGTAAGTCTCTCTTCTGAATGCTGGACAGAAGAGATGTTTACATCTCCGGGAATTAACATCATTTTTAATACAGTGCCTATTAATCCTTTAAAAACTTTACTATTTATCTTTTTCCAATGCCTAGTCATGCTGGAAAATGACCTCAGGCCCCTTTGAGGTAGAATAAGAGGAAGAGTGCCCTATAAATACTTGACTACATGGTAGTGTCCTCCTCAAGGGAATCTGACTGTCCCTCCATTCAAAGTACTCTGAATCTGTGAAGGCTCAAGTCTGGGAATTAGCTGAGGAATTGATCACAACTCTCTGTTGTGATGACTCAAAGAGCTTTTCCACCTGATTATGATTTTAGTAGGCTGGCAATCGATTTCACTTCTGAGGACATTATTATCGTCTAGCCAAGGTCAAAGATCTGTGTTGGTCCCGTCATCCTAATTACCGCCGTGGCTCTGGCACTCACTACAATCATCATATTCCCATTTGATGATGACCACTGCCACTTGGCTGTTGACATCCAGAAATTCCCATTGAATTCCAGGAGTTCAGTTTTATGGCAGGAGTTGCTCTATCATTTTTAGCCTATAAATGTATTCACCACAGAGCACTTCACAGATGCAGGGAGGGCTCCGCTTGAATGTATTTCTTACAGCTTTGCACAGCCTTGGTAAAGGGAGTGTCCTCTGGCCCTTCTCAAGATTAATAGGTGGGTGAAAAGCTCTTACATCATAAATCCACTCTGGCATTCCAATCTCTCTAAGCCTTTGGATACCTTTTCTACAGTACACCAAGAAAGCTCTAGCATTACAGTTTGATTTAGTGTAGGTTACCTTCGGGTCTAGGCTTCAGTCAATCAACCAACCAATTGTTAGAGCTTCTCTTTGCTGTTCAAGGCAGCACCAAGAACCCAGAGTCTTTGCATACTGCAGCTTTATCAACAAATTCAGCTTTATCTAACACTATTTTCTTCTATTCTCGTCTAATATATTTAGCCAGGAATTTAGTACTTTAGCCACATCATTTTCTTTCTCCAAGTTTTCCAGCACATTTAAAAGCTCCTTACTTTCACTAGTATTTCCCTTAGCAGGAACTTTACCATCCCAAAGCCTTGTCTCTCATAGGTACTTGATTACAGGTGCCCAAAAGTGATTATTTAAATAACTGCTTTGTTAATGTATTATTGGTGTCTCCTTTACTTCTGGCCATAGGAATACTGATGCCTTTAAATTCAATAAGAAAAGAACCAATTAGAGATACTGATCTTTAAGGTTCTGCACTCTTGGAAACTTAATGATTCCATTACCAATAACTTTAGCAATTAGTGTTTAATCAGGGAACCAGAATAAATATAAATTATAGAATAAGGAATTCACTGTAAGAATTGTACCTTCTACAACTTTGGAAGAAACTAATGAAGTAAAAGTCTGAAAGGATCAGAAAAAAGTCAGTAACCAGCCCAGTCTGGAAGCAATTGAGTTTTCAGGAAACTAAGCACAGTCACCTGCTGGAGTGTATAATGAAATAGGCTGGTGTAGCTGTTTATGAGCGGTATGTGATCTTTAATGGTTATTACCACTGTGATTTCATACCCAAGCATCTGGTGGTGAGCCTGGCATGGTTCTTGCTTAGAAGGGCCAGGAGTTGGGAAAGAGAGTTGGATGCAGAATGTGAAATGGCAAAAACTCAATGAAAGAAGCACGTGCAAGGGTCCTGAGGTAAGCAAACAGTGTGGCTTATCAGAGATGGCAAAACAGAGCAGGGAAGATGGAGGCAGGCAAAAAAAAAAAAAAAAAGAATTGAAGATTAACTCCAGATAAAATTTAAAAAATAGAAATAATTCAGATCATAGAGAGCCTTATGGAAATTTACAGGTTATTCTAAGTCAGGGGTCCTCAAACTTTTTAAACAGCGTCCAGTTCACTGTCCCTCAGACCGTTGGAGAGCCGGACTGCAGGCCCCAGGACGAGTTGGCTGCTAAGCAGGACAGGCAGCAGCAGCAAAAACACCTGGCGGGCCAGATAAATGTCCTAGGCGGGCTGCATGTGGCCTGCGGAACGTAGTTTGAGGACGTCTGTTCTAAGTGCTTTGGGAAACCATTAAAAAGTTTCTTAAATCTCCTAAGTGTGAAAATTATCACTACCATGATATTTACTCAATATGTATCAGGGACAATGGTTAACATTTCACATACTTGTTCACCTAACATTTACTGAGCACCTACGAAGTATGGTATCTGTGTACCAAAGATTCAAAAGTAAACAAGAGACAGAAACACACTTTTCAAAAAGTGTGATCTAGTAAGCACTGTTGCATTGTATCCTCACAATAAGCCCCATGGAACAGGAAACTGAGGCATAGGAGAGTATTAAATTACATGAGGTCACCTTACTAGAAACTTAAACAGTCTGTATTTGGGCCCGTTTGGTCATATTCCTACGACTTTGCTTCTAAGCAGTATTCTCTCTCCCTCCCATGCTGATTTGTAAACACCCAGATAAATCCAAGGAATAAATCACTGGTATATGATTAATTTCTGAATCTCTTCATGGTCCTCAGTTCTCAACGCCTATGTCAATGTGTATATTTTAGGTTATAAATTTAACTTGTGCGAGGAAATGAGACAGCCTTGGGTATGTGAAATGTCCTTTGCAGAATTCAGTGCAATTAAGTTTACCGACTTGCTCAGTTTATCTTGTATAGGGTGTACACTAAGCTGGTGCCTGGCTGTCCATCAGGAGATTTGAAGTTCTGCATCATGTGGGACATGCTCACTGGCTCACTAGGATGACACATCCAATTTGGTGGCTTCTTAGTGGAATCACGACTTTTTGTCATGTTGCCTTTCCTTAAACAGGAAATGTAACCGTTAGTGTTTTTTAAAAGTTTAAAAAAAAAAAAAAGCTTGTCTGTGTCTCTAAAAAGGAGTTAACTTAATGCTAAATATATGGAACCAGCATTGGACAGATAAAAATCTAAATTTGGTTGTTGTAACTGTCAGGCCATTTAGAAACCAAATAATTCACAGGGTGCTAATTGTTTTTATGTTCATTTATCCAAGAGACATGACTCATCTCTCCCAGAATCCTAATTATGAATGACTTATACCTTGTTGATGACAGAGATCTGTGTTATTCTTACAAAAACTTTTCCAAGATGTATTTCTTTCAAAATAATTTTAACTTTCTCTGATTTAAGCTTATCTGATAAACTTGTATCTTTTCTCAGAAATATGTGACCTGGGGGCCTAACCTTCCCTGCCTTTCTTTCCTTAGCCAAAGAGTTGTTCAGAAGCCAGGAAAATTGAGGTTCTGAATGTTTTGCTACAAAGAGTGTCGATGCTGTGATGACAGATTAATCCAGGCACATGATTGCTGGAGTTCTGTATTAGAATCACTGGTTCTTTCCAGCAGGGACTCCAAAAACACCAGGAAAGACAGTCGTGACACAAAAATCCACGTAGTGCACATTTGAGTCTATTAAAACAAAGAGTCACCACATTCTGGAGGAATCAAGAAGTTGATACATATCACGATGAGGAATGTAGTTATACTTCTCTTAATTGGTTGCTAAATATGAGGAATTATTAAAAGTTTGTGGAGGAGAATCAATACGAATGTAACTCACAGAATATAGCAGTTTAAATATTCATTAAGTGCTTAAGATTCCAGTGTTACCAACATCATCTCAGATTTTTACACACACACACAAGTATTCAGTCACACAAATTTTTTGATTGGCCCTTGATGCTTCAACACTTTACCTTAGATACAGAGGCTCTAATGGAAGACTAACAGCACTGGAAATGGCAGCTTTACTTAAGTCCCCACACCAGTATTTCTTCTGCACCCTCAGGGGTACGTCAACCTTGACAAGCAGATGCCAAATGCTCCTATTTCTTTTGCTGTCACTGTAGGCAGCACGCTGGGTTGTGCATGTGAAATACTGAGCACAAGAGTGGCTTCCAAGATTAAGTTACAGGGACTAACCCTTAATTCTTGTAAAATAACTATCAAAGGCCTTCTATCCTACATATGGGAATTCCACGTTAAGGAAAGATTGACACATAATTAAAACAGAATTCATGTATTTATTCAGCATAGGGAGTGGTAGTAGAAACTGTCTAGAACATTATTCCAAATGGGAGGATCCAGTAATAGGGATCAATCTTTCTGCTGAGTCAAATGCTGGCTTCTCTTCTGAGAATTCTGATACATGCACATCAACAAGCTCTGTGTACGACGATCACTTTTGCTGCCTACCTTGCCAGTAGACGCTGGTGAAATGTGAAGTTTTATTTGAATCAGCGACTTTCCTGGTCTCGTTGCCATTCATATCTATAAATTAGCATAAATGTGGTGCCTCACAAGTACCCCCAAGGTTTTATAAAATAAATTACAGGGTTTCTGTTTGTCATAAATGGAGATTAGAAGACAAATAGATAGCTTAAGGTTATGCCTTTATAGGTGAGCAGAAGCAAATAAAAAACAGTGCTGACCCATTATTCTAAAAACTGGCCACAATACATTATACCCTTTTGAAAATACTGTCATGAAAAAGGACTTGAACTCAAGGCCTGGTGTGACTTCTTTATCATATGAAGAGTTCTCAGGAACTTAATCCATTTCTCTCTGTTTAAGCCTTTATGCAACAAACACAAGTTAACTTACAGTGGATCACTGCACTAAGACCTCATTGAGTTCGACAGTCTCTACAGGGAGAACACTGAATTCTCTGCATACATTTCTAGATTACCTGGTATCTTTGATTAATGTGCCTTCTAGGAAGAGAATGATTTTTTTCTTTCTTCTTTCTTTCTTTCATTCCCTTTCTCCCTCCCTCCCTTCCTTCTTCTTCTTTTTTTTTCCTTTTCCTCTTTGGTTCTATGATTTTACTAAGACAGAGATCTCATTAAATTTATATAAAATGGTTGTCATACTCGTTTAAATTACCCCATACGAAGTGATGGTAAGCTCCTTCTCTCACATTCTTATACATCTTCCTCCTTTCTCATTCTTAACCATGAAATAAGCACACCACCACATGGACAACCATTCCTTCACAATGCAGGGATTGTCCACGCAAATCTAAGTACTCTGAGCCAGTGTAAATGCCACATAATAAAGGTGGTAGTGGGGGAGTTAGTATCATAAAAAACGTAAGAAACGATGTGTTTTACCCATAGCCCGGGAAGAGTCCATTCTGCAGCTCTGATCAATGGTTTCATTTCTATATTAATAAGGAAATTTAAATCTCACTGTTGGTGTCCTCTTACTACCAGAAGTTTAGGAATATTTCAAAGACCAGTTTGTGGCTAAGGTCAAGAACCAGGAAGCATGGAGTTAAGTAGACCACAATCAGTAAAGCAGGACCTGATTACCAAGCACTGGGACAGGATCAGACAGGCTGGGAACAGGCTGGGCACCCTGCTTCCTGGTTGTGAGAATGCAAGTCAATCACAGGAACTCAGAGCTGGGCCCGAGCAGGATGAATGGGTGGGAGAGGCAGGGCCCAGCTGGAAGACAAGAGCCTGAGAATATATCTTTTTTTCATCATACTTCCACAAAGCCATAGATCAGATTCAAGTTAATTAATTATTGATGATGATGGAATCAAAGTTAATTCTTTTCAATGATTAAAAAAAAATCACAGAAATTCTAGCACTCTGGGAGACCGAGGCAGATAAATTGCCTAAGCTCCAGAGTTTGAGACCAGCCTGAGCCAGAGTGAGACCCCGTTGTGGCAGGCACCTGTAATCCAGCTACTTGGAAGGCTGAGGCAAGATCATTTGTGCCCAAGACTTTGAGATTGTTGTGAGCTATGATGCCGCAGCACTTTACTAAGGTGACAAAGTGAGACTATGTCTCAAAATAAAATGTGTGTGTGTGTGTGTGTGTGTGTGTATCTCACAGAATTGGCCTGGAAAATTACCTATACAAGTACATTTTTCACTGTTTCTAAGGCATTAGGGTAAAACAATAGTGTTTTCTTATTACTAATAAAGTATCTTCCCTTGGAAAAAGGAAGCCACATTTCAGAATCTTATCAGTAGAGTCATAACAAGGAAATATTTCCAAAGGTAGTAAAATGAGCTTTACATTTAATAATATTATTATGGGAATACCACAGATAAAATGTAGAAAAGGAAATTAAATCATCTGTCTCTCCATACCTCCAACAAGTATTAGGTGTGGGCTGGAGAAGTAGACTTAGGGGGTCATCAGTCCAGAAGAGGAATTTGAAGTTGTGGATCCTGGAAATAATGCCCCGTAATTTCAACTGAGATAAATTTTAGATATGATAGTATCAAATACTCATAACAGGTTAAGGAAACAAGCATTGAGAATCAACCTTTGTTTTGAGCAACATGAGGCTCATTTGGGATTTTGATGAGAATAATCATTTCTGGAGCGCTAGAGTGGTGGAGGCAGGAGTCTGGCTGGAGTAATTTCAAGAGACAGTGGCAGAATAGAGGCTATAAGTATATTCGACATTCCCAAGGATGTCATCTACAGAGGACATGAAAGAAATGGGGTGGTAGCCGGGGTGAGTCTGGTCAGGAGGGCTTGCTAAGATGAGAGAACACCTGCGTGGTTCTGTGCAGGTGAGAAAGATTGAAAACAGGTGGGAAATTTGAAGATGCAGGTGAGAGAGATAAAAATTACCAAGATAAGATTCCTAAGCAGGCGGGAGCGGACAGAATCCAGGTTCTGAGTGCTAGGAGCCGGTCTAACTATAACAGAAAAGGCTCTCAATAAAGTATTGTAAGTGGATTTTATTGTGCACATCCTAATATACATGCACAGTACATTCTTTCTCAGGATTTTAATGCCCCCCCCCATTCTTCATCGTATACATATTCTGACTTGTTCTTTTGTAGAAAGAGTAATTCGGAATCTACTTCAGAAGTGATGTGAAGTAAATGAACAACTTTCATGCATAATGTTTGTGGGAAATGCAGTTAAGAGTACGTGAAAAACAAGTTGGTTTTTGACTGATACTGCCGCAAACTTTCTCCAAAGTAACACACAGCTAATGAGATAACCAACAACATAACACAGAGAACTAATCCTCTCTTGGGGTATTCTCCACAGTAGTTCAGGGGACAGTAAAGCGGGTAGGAAAAGTGAGAGCTACAGAAAATATTCTTCTCCAAATATTGTGTATCTTATTCCTTTTTGTCCACCAGACTTCCTGGCTACACGCAGACTGACAATGTGATGATGATAAACACGCAGAATGCTACTACCAAGAAGATAAGCATCACGCCATTTCAGGAGAGAAAAGATCTGGTATCGCTGAGCTTTTCAATTGGAGGATCAGTTCCTCCCATGTGAATCACTCTGACATTTAAAGAGTTCATGAAACCAAGAGAAAGGTAAGGCCAATTATTGTAAAAGGAGAATATTGTAACCCTCCTGGAATGTTCCTGGATTTCTGCCACCCGGAGTAAGGGACTTGTAGTGGAGGGTACTAAGGAATAATAGTCACCTGGGGGATGAGTAACCGATCAAGCCACTTCAGGGCTGTGATACCCCAGGCAGCGAGGTGTCAGCCTCCTGGCAGGCTGGGCTTCAGCGCCAGTCCCCCGACTGCATTCTATCATCGGCACACAAAGTGTGACCCAAAGGGATTAAGAGAATCAAGCCCTTCCTATGCTCACTCCCTAAAAGAGAAAAACAGACACTAGTAAATATTTGTTTAAGAAAGATCCTTTCTGATAACCAAAGTGGATGCCTTTTCAGAGTAACCACAGAGGTAGGATTAGAATTGTCTGGGTGGACCAGAAGGAGGTGTTTGGAGAAGGGAAGTTAAGTTGGGTGTTACCATGGAAGGCTGGAATCCAGCTCTACTGGTACGTTGGCCTCTGCCACTCTGGAATCTTTTAATTGCCACAAAGCCCCATTTCTGGGTAAACACAATGAAATTCATTTTGAAAGGAGGAGGGGGAAAGGGCAAAGAACAGAGAAGCTGCCTTCCTATTCAGGGAAAATGGTAGGTAACTAGCACTTCATCGACTAAGAAAAAAGGTTTTAAATTCCCCAGGACTTAAGGTTTAGCAGGGGCTCGGTACAATGTCATATGTTCTTTACGAGAATGAAAATGTCATATCTGAAACCTCAGTAAGGCATATAAAAAAACCCAATATATTCAGAATTACCAATTCTAAAGCTCATGGCATCACATTAAGAGGAGAGAGGAGGGGATATCTCAAGTTCCTTAGTTACACATGGCATTTCTGGCTTAAAAAAAAAAAATCAATTTTTTTTTGCTATTTTACTAGAAACATCTCAGAGAGGGAAACTAGCTGTATATCTTTTGTTAAAGTCCTTGTAGCCCACAAACCAGGCTAGACAGACTGGGCTTAGTTGAGTGCCACCGGCTAAATTTAACACCGTGGTTTCTTGTTGTTGAGTGTGAAGGTGAGGAGCAATCAGAGGCACTCCGCTCTACTTCCTTTTAATCCGTTTTTAATTATGGCATAAATGCAGTACTCACAGCAATGGGGTGACTTCGTGGATCGTTCCGGCAGGTATTAGCTTGTTTCCAACTGAATGACTGGTTTTCTTCCTTTTTTTCCAGAAGGAACATCTTATTTGAAAGGCAATTGCCCATCTTATTAAACTAGATTAATTACTTTTCCAAGGTGTTAAAGAGGGTTTACATTTAGCGTAAATAAGGCAAAGCAAAGGCTGTCCCTTTTTGTAAAAATGTTACCAAAGGAACGTAGGAAAACGTGGAGAATTTTTAACTTTTTCAAAGTAAGTTTTTGAAATAATTTATGTGTTATGCTTTTGTGAATTTCTCTTTAACAATGAGGATGAGAAAAAACTAAACCTGTAATATGAAACAAGTAAAACAAATAACATGGGTTCAAATTCAATTATATCTACTTTGATTATCTATCTCCATTATATCTATATTATTGTGATTTTCATTAATTTACATATATAGTACTTTTAATATATAAAATATTCCTACATTAACATTTTACTGTGTTCTCATAAATCCATAAGGTCTCATTATTCCTACTTGAGGGATTAGACTCAGAGCAAGTGACGTGTCCAAGGTCATAGAGCTAATAACCAGAAGAGGCATCAAACTTTTAGTGTAGGTCTTCTAGCTTCAAATCTTGTCATCTCTATGGTCTTGTAAAATTTTCACTATTCCTTATTTTCATATTTTTTTGCTTATCTCATTCTCTTAAACAGAAGTAAATGGTTAACCTGAGGTATTTCCTAGAGCCAAATTTATTAGCTATCTCCTCTGTGCCTACTTCTCATTAAATATTTCAGGCTTATTCATTGAGTTTATTCATTTAAGATGTGCATTCCTAGTATACTTAATCTATCAGGACCTTGATTTCTAAATCTACAAAATGGATATAATAATGCAATGCTTAGAAAAATATCTTCATCATTATGCTTGATTTTTAATTAGAAAAGAATCACAAGCATTTGTTAATTTTATTTTGTTATTTTTAATAAAAAGAGCTGAAAATATTTTATTGCAAAAATGCCATCAATAATTTAGGCTCTTCTCCAGCATAATTGGGGGGTTTCTATAGCAAGAAAAAGACGCAGAGGCAAAGACTTTTTCTAATATAAAGAAGGAACAATTGACACAAAGAGAATAAAGGAATTTCTTATTTTTCCACCACTTGATAATAGGCACGAGGCATTAGCAAACATTTAAAATTTCTTAGAATAATTACATTTTGAGATGTTGTGAAATTGCAAACTTAGCTTGACCTTTTGGTGTTTGAGTTTGTCTTCTTTTGGCACAAGGTAGTTTCCTGACTTTAAAGACATCAGGCAGCTCTTACCAATGAATATTTTAATTATTCAAGTTGCATAAATGACTCAAAAGCATATGGAATCAGTTTCCCACACAATGTTCATTGGTTAAAAAAATTGTGAGAAAAATGGTTTCGCTATACATGGATTCAATTTTTTTAAACTTCAAATTTCACAGTCTTCGAGATAACCAGATTCTTATGAGACCTGAGGAAACTCAGTGTGGACCATAGTCCCAGGGCTATCCGAATTGTTTCAAGCATCATTTGCAATAATGGCAATCAGTTTTTAGTTACCCAATATTTTTAATTTTCCCACCACTATTCCTGAACCCCGTAGCACACACTCATATTTGGTGTCCTTTCCAACTTATTCCAAAACCCCACAAGATGAACCAAGCATGCAACACTCCACAAAATATCAAAGAAAGCCAAAATGTATGATTCCTGGCAATGTTCACTTTCCATGGACTTTTGATGAATAAACAAGCTCATGAATAATAAAACCATATCACAAAGGCTTCCATTTATCAACTCACCAGTGATTTCTCTATAATCTGTACTACCTGTTTTCCAAGTATGAATTCCAAGTCACTGGGTGATAGGACCCTGCTGTTCTCCCACTTATTTTTCTGTTACTTCACTTAATAGCACAGAGCATCATGTGGACTGTGTGGGATGATAGCGCTTGGTATAAAAAAGTTAGTGGGAGGATATTACAGCAACAGTTATGTTGAAACGAATGTCTGGCATCCATGCAGAACCATCTTCCAGCTCTTTCCCTCTCCAATTTAGGCCTTACTATCATATGTTATTACTAACATTTATGCTATGTTGTTATCCCTCTGAGTGATTTAATTTTACAACACAATAACTTTAAAATTCATTATACTTTGCTTTATCCTTAGAACTTTAGTTGAAAATGCATCATCAGGTTTGAAATGGTACAAACTGAGCAAGGTTGGTCATTAGCGTAATAATGGGTCACCAAACTTCCCAGTATAAAGATTAAGTCCATCAGCTTCTCAACGTGAATAGGAATGGACATGGCCATAAGATTAAAACTCGGTCCGTTTTGTTGCTTTACATTTACAGTTGATTCTCATTATTTGAAGATTCCATATTTGTGAATTTGCCTACTCATAACATTTTTTTGTAAACCCCAAATTGATACTAACAGTGGTTTGTGTTCATTTATGGCCCCGCAGAGCAGGAACAAACGAGGCCATCCCAGCTGAGCTAGAACAAAGCCATGCTCTGCCTTCTTGTCTCAGCTTTTTATTTTGTGCCACTTTTTTTTTTGCATTTTCATGCATTTTGTTAGGGATGTATAGTTTAAAATGAACCCCAAGTATGGTGCTGAAGTACTTCTTAGAGTCCCTAAGGCTGTGAGGTGCCTAACTTTCTTTTACCCACAAGTTGTAGTGCTGTCGGCTCTATATTCAATGTTAATGAAATCAACAATAACATTAAATAAGGTGTCTTTAAATAGAACCGATGTAAAAGAAAGTTATATATTTACCAGTTAACAAAAATGGAATGAAGATTGTAAAAAACATGACACTGCATATCCCCTAGGAGCAAGGATTTAGTATTTGCAGCCATTTTATAGGATATAAGTACCTCAAAGAGAATCGGCGGTGCATTTGACATGTGCATCATCTTTAGGAAGTATTGAATGGAGAGCTTAGAAAATATATTAATATGTAAGGTTTTTTTAAATGAGATGCATGTTCATACAGTAATGAGATTGTTACTGTATGAACCATGCTCTTATATCCTTTTCTTTTTACTGTGACTTTTAATCCCTTTTTGTCATAAATGGTCACTCCTATTTTTTTTACTATTGATGAGATGTCACTAAAGTTTATCTGTAAAAGTCAGAGGAGAGTGACCTGTTCAGAGTCCCTGGGAAATGAGTTGGTGGCTGCGCCCACCTGACCACGCAGGACTGCCCTGCAGTGTTCCACACGGGCCGCAGTATCACCTATCTGATGAAAACACAGCTTCATGCCACAGAAAGACGAGCATGCCCTTTCAAGGAAAATGCTTCCGAGTTCGAGCTTTACCAATTCATGCTCATATAAAAACAGTAAGTTGTTTACCTTTCTGAGCTGCTTTCTCTTGTCAGCTGAGAAATGAAGACACTAATACCAACTTAAAAAGGCCATTTTTTCTTTCCTAGAACCAAACCTAAAATTTTGCCATAAAAGAAGCAGCCTGGTGATCAGACAGGCAAGGTGGCAAGCTGCTCTGGCACGTCCCCCAGTTGTATCTTTCTGGAGGGTTGTCACATTTTTATTACCCCACTGCCAGCACTGGGAGGGGGCCTCTCGGGCATGCAGTTCTGAACCCATCGAAAGATAGGAACAGCTTCTTGATCTTCTATAGCATGACCAAGGCAGGCAAAAATATCCAAGAGACGTCATTATTAGGGACACAAAGTGCCAGGATGTTCTGGATGGAGCTTCTCTGTGGTGGTTTTATCTGATGGCATCTCCTACGTGGAACAAAGCCAGAAACTAGAATGTGAAAGTCCAGGGAAGCAGAGTAGACATTCACGGCCTGTATTATAGATTCTTCAAAATAGCATTTGAAATAAGACAGGCAGGCTTCTCCTTGCTGACTTCGGGTTAGCAGGGGTTGCATCAGAAATCTGCACTATGTCATTTATAACCTTCTGTTTTCCTTTATTTTTTCCTTCCTATATGTGTGTCTTTGCTATTTTTCCTGATCATTAAATAAAGTCCCTTTAAAAGCAGCAGCTTATAAAGAGAAAAGTTCATTTGTACTAATGAACCCATTTTGAGATGTCTGACTATGTGTTAGCCATAACTTTAAAAGGGGTATAACCAGATGTGGAGCTGAACGGTACAGGGGGCAGCAAAATTAATGAACAACAACCAGGAAACTTCTGGGGATGGAGTCGGGCTTTATTCCCCACTGGGAAAAGGAGCCGAGTGGCTTTCACGTTGGTAAAGTGGCAATACATTTAAAAGTGTTTAGGACTGTAAGATGGCACAGCTTTCTGAATTATTTTGACACGTAGAAGGACATCTATTAAAATTAGATATTTTAAAAGTTTTTTCCAAATGTTTCCATCACACTGTTCACACTTCCAGGTAAAGTTCCAGTTGTAAAAGAACTTCTCACCGAGGGTGCGTGATTTACACCCTCACGATATGCACAAAATTTGCACCCTCACGATAATTTGAAATAAATAAAAATAAATAAATCGAAGGTTTTTCATAAGAAACTTACCCAAGTTCTATTACAAAAGGAAGAGAGTTATGATGACTTTAAAAAGTCGTAGTCAGTAATTCCATCCATTCAACCGAAAGCCTACCATATAATCACATAACCTTCTTACAAAATGTATAGTACAAATAATTATCCCTATTTTAATGAAAGAGATATTAAGTGCCTATTTTCAAATCATGGGTACGTTTTAAATTAGAACCAAAAACTTTGGGTTTCTATACAGAATCAATGCCCAATCAAATTGGTTGCATGAATTCATGTTATTGACTGAATTCTGATCCTTAAGATATGCCACATACCATGTCAGAAAATTTAAGTCTCAGAAAACCTGTTCAGTGCCCATAACAAGACAATAGGCAGAAGGCTTCTGTAAATAGTGTTAAACAGCGCTTGCTGCTGTCATAATTGGGGAAAAGGGAATCAGAGCCATCAGTTTATTTCCTGATTCAGAAAATGACTCACTCCGTAACACTGTGAACGTTGCTTAACCTTTTAGCATTCCAGTTTCTACAGCTAAAAAACAGGAATAATATTTGTCTACCTTACAATGGTAAATACTCTAGAAATACAAAAAAAAATAAAAAAAATTAATCTCGTATCCAGGGACAGTAAAGCTGGTTTTTCATGTACTTAAGATATCACTGACACATTCACAAAACAGTTTCTGCCAACGTTGTACGGTTAATGCTTCCAGATCACCTCCCTAAACACCACATTGTGCGCTGAACTCTCTTTATCCTGCCTTGAATCAGAATTGCGATCGCCGTGGGGTGTGTTCGACATGACTGATAGGCCGATTATGCAGTCCCAATCACCCGCCCAGGCCCCAGTGCACGGTTGTCAAGGAAGACAAGAGTCAACAGAAGGAAGAAAGTCCATACGGTGGGAATAAACTCTCTCCTTGATTTCCAATCCTAGAATATATGACTAAAATTATGAAAGAGCCGATCTCATCTGCACTCTTCCTGCCACAAGATACAACAGTCCTGTTTCCCTCATATTCCAGAAAACCATAATTCAGGGAAAACATCTACATTTCCTCTCTTGTGCTTCACTTATTATCTTCTTACCCTCTTTACACTTTTTTTTGTGTTTTTTTTTTTAAAGGAATAATTACTTAAGATGATTGACTCCTGATCTCTCAATATCTGTGGTTTGACATATCAACACCTTTCCCCATTATTCCTATCACTGACAATAATTACAGCTATTAAACTAAATTCTTCATGTCAGTTCAAATGACTTTCTCCTGAAATCATCTATTGCTGACATGGAGCTTTGCTTTTAGGGGGCGAATTTCAATATAGCTCAACCAGACTGGGAGAGACTGTCATTATAGCAAAGATGTGACGAGGAGGCAGCATCAAACTATAGATTCTCTACCTTGGCTGAAGTCCTCCTTCCCCCAGAAAGGTATGGGATTGACACCCCCAAAAGTCAGTGGAGCTGATAATGCAGCCCTGGAGAAGAACAGGACTCCACACTGAGAAGTGGTAAGGGGAAACAGGGCAATTGAAAAATAATTAAGATTTTTTTTTATTATAAAAACAAAGAATATTTTTCCAAACGTAAACTCCTCGAGGAGGCAAAATCTGAGTTTTCTCAAATGCCAAGTGTCCATTTTAACACAAAGGACATTTTCTAACTTGGTATCCAGCTGCGATTTAATGCTACTGCTTTCAGCACTCAGTGACCACCCTCCTCTCTAAAACTACAGTGGGATCTTTTTCTTCAATTCCACTGCCCACTACTGACACATCAGAGCACAGACAGCAGTGTTCATACTCCCTTGGTAGGAAGCATGGATGGCTCAGCATACATATTAAATCAACACATGACTAGAAGTAAATAATTTGGATGGCTGGTGTGTATTAAGTATAGTGTCAAGATGTTGAGTTATTGACGTGATATAACCAACCTACCAGCCTAGAAAAACTAGACAAAGTTTGAAGTGCAATTTGGATCATTTTATAGCCTGCTTTCCTTAAAACGTGAGGTAGTATTTTGTATTGCCAAAATAGTTTTGTGATTGCAAATTGCTATGTACTAGTTAGAGATCCCTCTCCCAGAAATTCATAATAGATGTTAGTTTATTAAATGCTTGCAACTTTTGCAGAAGGCAGTAACTTTAACTCTGCCCTTCCCAGAATTACTTAACTAAGGAGCACTTTTTATATATTTACTTTGTGAGGGGTGGAGATATCTAATAGAAATTCTCAAACCCTCGGATAGAGTTTGGAAAATACTATTTTATATTTCTATTCTAATATCTCTTTAATGTAGTTGAACTTCTGGCTCACTCTTTCATTAATGATTCCTTCCACATATTCTAAAAGGTACATTCATTTTTTATTTTTATGTATATTTTTTCTTTTTCTAATTCAGAGCAGACTGAATATATTTATATTGTAAATACGACTAACTTCCCTATTAACAGAGGGAATATTAATTTTAGGTGTGACCTGGGAAAGGATTAACTGAAATTCCTTTTTTTCTGAGTCTTCCTTTAGAGAATTTGTGGGCAAGCAGCTTCCTCATTTTGATGGTGAGCAAGCAGAAAGTATTTGTTTAATTGAATCAGAGTACACCAACGTCAGAAACTTCTATTTCCTACAATGAAAATTATTCAAAAGGGCAAAAAGAAAGAGTTGGCTAGATTCTTTTTTTTTTTTTAACTTTTCTTTTACATATTCTGTTTAAAGAACATCTGCCAAGGATAAAAAGAGGGACAGGGAGATGTTTTATCTGTGAATCTGCGTCCTTTGAATGCCGAACTGTTCCAACCGCACAGGTGTCTGAAGATGTGACTTAGGAGTGAATTTCAGCAGCAGAAGCTGGAATGTGGTTTAGCAGTTCTCTTGAGAAAACATAACTGAAGGTACAGAAAGTTCAGACCACTTTCCTGGATGAATATTGCAGTTCACCTCTTCTCCCCATTCTACTCGCTCTGTATCCATATAACGTGACTTTCCCTTTTTAGTTTTGCTATTAAGTATGATTTTGCTTTCACTTTTTCAGATAACATCATAGTATCACAGACTCCCAGGAAGTCTTGAAAGGCTCTTTCTCACTTCAAGTTTCCCTCTAAATGCAAATCTTTTCTTCCAAGGATGCCTGTACTGTAGCCCATGAATCTCACATACCTTGGAGCTCTTCCTTTCCTTGAGTGGTGACATTCTCAAGTGTCCAATCCCAACTCAAAGGTGGAGGATAAAACATGGAGATGAGGTGACTTATGCATTGTCACATGCTGAGTCACCAGCGTTCCTGGAAGAGGGAGCCATTTTCCCTATCCATGCATGCATGCAAACTTTTTTCCTTTTGTTTTTTCCCTGAACTTTCTGTCCACTGTCAAATACATTTAGCTGATTTAGAGAAACACAAACACACACCCCTACCTTGGTGTCTTTGTAGCATTATCCCTGAATTTTTTTTAACATTTAATTAGCATTTGTACCAGGTCAATAGTATTTTCTCTGTTATGCAAACCCACACCCATGCTAAGTGTCTCTAGGGCTCTAGGGTTAGGAACACAGTGATAATATGACTATTTGGTTTCGGTGTTTGTGTGCAAAGAGCCCCAGGTCATTTCCAGAAGAAAGGAAAGATTCTGAGGAATCAACGTTAGTGACAGCTTTCTCTCTGTCTCTCTCTCTCTCAGCAACCAAGAAAAAAAGCAACTATCATAAATAGCGAAGGGGATGTGAAACATTAAAAATAGACAATGAATCAATTCCCTATTCAGTCAAAATGTGGTAAGGCTGAATTTTGAATGGACTAAGTAAATGGCTCCATGAAAATTCTGGGTTCTTAGGGAGAGGGAGTGAACCTTCAGGAGGAGATGTTTCATCTACGTGACAGCCAGGGTTGCCCCGCTCCTTAAGATTTAGATGATGTTTGTGCAAACTCCCCTAATTTTAAGGCCTGGGTACATCTCTTGTGATTTCTGCAAAATTCCTCTGTGGGAAAAGCTCCCAGAAGCTTCTTTGCTACCGGGCTCCTGCCTTCCTGCCTCTGCCCCTTCCTGGATTTCCACTCTTCCTATCCTAACAGATGGGTGGTCGTGTCCCAGTGCAGGGGAGGTGTAAGGGGAGTGTTTTAATATCACCTACAAGGAAGCAATGTAAGTGCTTTCAAATCGAACTTTCAGGAGCCTCATTCTCAAACACTTAAAATATCCTTTATAATATGCAGACAACCTCTTCTCTTAATGCCCTACCCTGTCCCAGAAATCAGGGAGACATTTTCATTTGCTCCCAGACTGTAACTGGGTCAGTTTCCCATTTTTTTGCACTAATCTCAGCCCCTCACAAAAGCAGCAATGACTACTTTTAACTTTTCCAAGCAGAGAGATAGAGCCCGTTCCCTCCCTGTCTCACTTTGTTTCCCAAGCAGCAGCTACTAATGTGTTTTCCCTAAACTGCAGGATCCTGGGGCCACTTCTTTAGAGACAGCATTTCACCCATGTCACAGTTTTGCCCAGGGTCAGTCAGTGCTGCTTCCCTCTCAGAGACAATGTCACTTAATGACTAGCTTTGTGGAAAGTTATTCATTAAACCCAGGTGGCTGATTAGGGGGAGCCTTTCTCTATTCTCCTAACATTTTAGGAGGTTATTGAGTTGGATGAGAAAATCAGAATGAGAGAAAAGTTGCCCCCCAGGTGAATCAATTACCCCAGTGAGGCCCCTCACTGCTTTGGAGAAGTGTAGCCAGACAGGTGAGAGACCAGAAGCTCTTCAGCTGTGCAGTCTGGGAAATTCCTCAAGGTCTGGCTGCCTCAGTTTCCAACTGAAAATAGTAGAAGGTTGCTGGACAGATTAAACCATGTAATACATATGGAACATTTTGAACATGTTTGGCACCTGTAAGCGTTAGCTGGCTTTGTTTTAACTTGGCCAGGTGACAACCGGGTAGGGAAAGGCTGCGTAGGGCAGGCAGGCAGCAAACAGGACTCTTGGCAGAAATTTTCCCATGGGAGGCAGAAGAAATGGTTGATGTTACTGTTGTAAGAGCTCGGAAAACTCCACTCAGGGATGGGTCCTTTGACCGAGACTTTTTGGCTATAAACATTTATAGGTTGAAATCCTGAAGAAAAGTAAGGGGTCCCTCCAACCCCAGTATTTCACAACAGAGGTTCTCCTCTCAAGTAAACAAATCTGTAGTTTATGGCAAAATTTGAGCATTCTCATAATTTTGAGAATTTTTGAATTTTGGAGGAAAGAGACTCCAGATTAAATTGATGAACTTTTATTCCTCTGCTGGAACATTCTTCCATTTTCTGAGCAAAGATCACTTAAAAATTTCTTTGGAGAAAATATTTTTAAAAAGCACACATGCTTACGCTCACCTTAACTCAGTTTCTTTCTGAAGAATATCTCTCTTATAATCTTATATCTATTCAATGCCTTGAGTACAATACATGCTCAATAATGACAGGTAGGTTTGGTTTTTCCATCCCTTAAAAAAAAGTACAGAAAGATGGCAACTTCCATACAGGTAAGCATTAGCAGCAGCAATAGCAATGACAATAATCTAGGTAAGTTTTCCATCAAAATCTGGAGGGAAGTAACCACTTGGGTTCATATGTTAATTTGCTGCACATCTAACCACTCAGAAGTCCTAAGTCTGGGAGTAGACTGGGGGCGAGGGAACTTGTTCTCATTCTCAAGTGTCCTAGGATAAATGGTATTCTGCTAAATGGTGCTAGGAGAAATCATTACAAACTATAACACTAAACATATGTAGTATTACTGGAGGAGAAAGAAGCAAAAAAAAAAAAAATCACAAAAACCAAAATAATAACAAAACATGATGCTGGAAACCACAGAGAGAAAGCCACCGCATACCGGGGTCATCAAGTGGCACAACCCTAGCTTCACCATTTGCACGGAACAGGTGACCCATCCCCTGAAGTTGCTCACTAGGGGTGCCTTGAAGAATATTTCTGTGTCCAAAATTTTAAGGATATTTCTTTATGATCAGCAATAGTTCATTCATTCCTCTGCATCTCACTGTTCATAGTCATTTAGTTCAACTGACTCTGTTTAAATGTTTTTGATGTGCCCAGCACTAGTCTAAGCATTTTATGTGTGTTAACTCATTTGATTTTTATAAAATCCCCATGAGATAAGTATTCTGATGCCCATTATATGAATGAGAAAACTGAAGCTAGATATAGCTAGTAAGTAGTGGAGCAGGAAGGAGTTCAGATTCACATGGTTAAGTTCTGGGGTCTCAGTCCTGAGGTATCGCCAGATTTATCAGTCTCTAGGGCAGGACAGGGCACAGTAGTGAACATGGTGATGGATGACAAGGTTTCCTGGTTGGGTAGGCTGGGCATGAGACTTTTTGTTAAAATTTTAGAATAAAGAAGGAGAATTCCATCTTTAAAAAAAAAAAAAAATGGAGATACCTGAAGGCTGCAGAGACATCCAGAAAGTAACTCAATGAACACATTCAGAAAAATTAGAAAAAAATATAATTCAATTAGGAATTCTGGAAAACCAGAGACAAAAGGGCTAAAAGGGCTGGGCTTGCCATGACAGCTATATTCAATCTGGAGCTACAAAATCTTATTTAATGGCTGAGAGCTCAGGACTCTCTTAAGGACTGGAGTGCCCCCTGTTCCCAGCACAAAGATAGTGAGCCCAAGTCTGCCATCTTCTCTCCAGGTGGGAGGGCTAGATGCTGTGAGCCTCTGCCTGGAGGCTCCATTCACACACCAGAATTTAAGGCATCATTCATTCTTCATGCCTTGTCTCCTTTGTGAGACAATTAAAAAAAGAAATCCCCATGATTGGGAGCTGCCTTCAGATTCTCAGTCAGATGCTTCCTTGTGAATGTAAGACATTTTATTTTAAAGTTGTTTGATTATTCCCAGATCAACAACTCTTTTTTGGTTTATTTGTTTTTAAGGGGATTGCACAGTTTATTTCCAAACATACTCGTAGGATGGGGGTTGGCCGGCCGGTTCCATCTGAATCCCTTCCCTGCATTTAGCTTAATCGAGAATTCTCTCCCCTTCATGATCAAGCTAAAAAGCTTCTGCACAGTTAAGGGTACCACGACTAAAGCAAACAACCAACCTTCAGAATGGAAGAAAGTATTTGCATGCTATGAACCTGGCAAAGGACTGATAACTAGAATCTAAGGAGAACTTAAATTAATCAAGAAGAAAAGAGCAAAAAATCCCATTCATATGTGGGCAAGAGACTTGGACAAAAACTTCTTTGAAGAAGACAGATGAATGGCCAACAAACACATGAAAAAACACTCATCATCCCTAATCATCAGAGAAATGCAAATCAAAACCACCCTCAGATATCACCTAACCCCAGTGAGACTGGCCCACATCACAAAGTCCTAAATCTGCAGATGCTGGCATGGAGTGGAAAGGAGGGAACACTTTTATACTGTTGGTGGGATTGCAAACTCATATATCTTCTTTGGAAAGAAGTTTGGAGAATCTGCAAAGAGCTACAAGTAGACCTTCCATTTGCTCTCACAATCCTATTACTAAGTAGCTACCCAGAAGAAAAAAAAAATCATTTCATCACAAGGAAATTGGCACTAGAATGTTTATTGCAGCTCAGTTCTCTTTCTCCAGACATGGAAGCAGCCCAAGTACTCATGAATCCATGAATGGACTAACAAACGGTGGTATATGTATACCATGGAATGCTGTTCAGCCAAAAAAAAGATGGAGAGTTTGCATCTTTTGTTTTTACCTGGGTGGGTTGAAGAATATTCTTCTTAGAGTATCACAAGAATAGAAGAGCAAGTATCCCATGTACTCAATACTAATATAAAACCAATAGAAAAACAACTATACACCCAAATAAGAGAAAAACCCAAGTATATTCAAGTGTGGGAGAGGAGAAAGGAGGGTTGGTAAGCTCTCACCTAATGTACACAATATAAGGGTACACAGCACACTCCCTGGATGAGGGGCTCAACTACAACTTACACTTTAGAAATGAAAACAATGTAATCTAATCACTTATGCCCACATATTAATCTGAAACTTAAAATAATAATGATGAAAGAATTCTCTCCTCTTACCCCAAACCCCTTAGACTCTGCAGGATATAGGGGGATTTAGGCAGCTGAGGAGTACAGAGTTGGGGGGGTTGAGTTCAAGTATTGACAGTTTCCCCATCCACTCCCTTGGATTACAGTGTCCTGGGCATGAGAGAGGTGTGGTGTCATTAGTTCTCACACTCAGAACCCACTAGGTGAACTTGCTAATAACCAAGTTCTAAGCCCTGTGGTCTGGGCAAGGAGGGGTCTCAGCACTCCTTCAACCAAGACGTCTGAGGATGGGGGAAAGATTTTCACTTTCAGTGAGGAGGTTATATAGGAGAGAGGAAAAGAGAGAACTGAGAGAACCTTGAGAGGTAGGTTTGGAAGCGCCTCGCCTCACCTCATGACCCTTCATACCAGGAACGGTACTGCTCTGCACCCCTATCCCAGCCCACGCCTGCACATCCCAGGCTCAGAATCCCTGAAAGTCCAACTGCCAAGGAAATAGAGGGTGAGGAGTGAGAGTAGGGAGAGCTGAGCAGAACTTGGGCCCTGAACCCAGCAATTCTGCTCCTGGGAGACATGGTGCTTACAGAGGGCCAGGGCTAGGGCCAGGTTAGGGTCCAGCTTTCAAGCTCTGACCTTCCAGAATAGCTGAATCCTGGGGAATACAGGCCCCATAGCCCAGATGTCCTGGGCTTGGGCAGAATGGTGGGAATAGAGAGGAGGGGCTTTCCCAAGGGAGTTATAAAAAGCGGTGAGATCTTTGACTGTCATTTGTTTTTCTTTTAAGATAGTAATTACCTGCAGAAAGTAGGTGAGAGTTATTATAAGAGTCCACAAAGTATGTGGGATTGCGTGATGGTTATCTTTAAGCAAAAGGAATGGAGAAAACAAAGAAGAAAAGACAGAGAGATTTTAGTTTTCTTAAAGGCTGCCAGAGTCCCACCTTCCTCAAGGAGTATCAGGGGAGAGTAGGTCTGGGAGGATCGCCTGGCCCTCAACCCTTGGGAATTCTCAGCTCTGTGTTTGTTTTCGTCTCCCAGCAGAGGTGTGGTATGAAAGGGTCACTTAGAAGGTGAGCGAGATGTTAAATGCTCCACTTCCTCGCTGTGAAGTAACACTGCAGTCAAACCAGGTGAGCTGAAATAACTGGATCTGCTTCTCCATGGAGCTAATACATTTTTATCAAACGCTTCCTCAACAATTCTTACTTCCCTCACTGGAGCATTTGTTGCTGCTGCCAATCACAAAGATGGAGATAGTCAAAAAGCTCCTCCAAAAATGAAAGTGGCAAAAAATGATTTGTTGTCTGCAAAAGAGAAAATACACAATACACTGTATTTTGTTCTTTTTAATCCACTAGCTATACTTCTATGCACTAGAGATTTTCAGCTTAGTCCAATAAAAAGATAACATAGATGAGGTTTTTGTTTTTTAGAATGAGATTGCTTTACCAACCATTGGTGGTATAAAGTCAACTACAATGTATCTGAGGAAAACCATTGTCCAGAGAATCAGATGTTGGACAGGTCTCTAAGACAATTTGATTTTCAATCTTTAATTCTTCCAAATAGGGGGCTGGATCATACGTTCTCTAGGAACCATTTTTATACTGAAACCTCTTTGTATCTGGTTATTCCTGAATTTATAAACATATGTCATACACTTTATTACTGTGAATAGAAACAATTGAATGGTGTTATTTAGATTTCACTAAAAGCTGTTAGAGTATCTGTTCTTGGTTTACAGGCAGACAGAGGAATGAAGCATTTCAAACAATAAGTGTATAGTTGAACTAGAGTAGACTCAATGGGTGATGAAAAATGCACACCAAAGCTTTTGGTGAAACGCTCCTATGTTGCCTATCTGCCTTTGCTGCCTTACTAAAACTTAATTATTGACTACTTATCCTTTAAGATCTCAAATAAATCAAATACTACTATAAAAAGGTCACAGCAATCATTTACTGAAAGTTGAACACTTTTATTTCCCCCTTTTAAGATGAGCCCAGAAACTCAAACAATCTAAGACATGGGGACTACTTGGAGTTGCCAATGTAATTAAACTATTTGGTGTAAGGAAACTTGCCTATTCTGAAAGGATTATATCAGTTGGCTGATAAATTCTTGAATTTACGAACCTACTCTATTAGACCCAAATAGAGCATGTTGCTAAAATGAATTTGTTTTACTCAGCTCATTCATCCTTGCCCAGTTCACCTGCTACCCTTGCCATATCTTTTCACCCTTTTAAAATAGCTCTTTCAGTTCTAGTTAAATTTCATCTGGGGGGTGCTGCTAGTGGGCTTGGTGGACTGAATGGTAGGTCTACCTTTATTTCTTTGAGGAGTCACCATACTGTTTTCCATAGAAGTTGTACTAATTTGCCACCCCGCCAACAGTATAAATAATCATTTTTCCCTGTATCCACTCCAGCATCTATTGTTTTTTGATTTGTTAATAATGGCCATTCTGATAGAGGGAAGGTGGTATCTCATTGTAGTTTTAGCATTTTCCTGAGTAGTGATGCTGAGCATTCTTTCATATACATGGTAGCCACAAAATTTGTGTGTACCTTAAAATACCGTGCAATTTAAAATTGCACCTGGACTTTATGGCCACCCTGTATTCATTGGCCATTTGTCAATCTTATTTTTTTTTTTTTCAGGTTTTGGCTGGGGCTTGGTTTGAACCCACGACCTCTGGTATATGCGGCCGGTGCCCCACTCCTTTGAGCCATAGGCACTGCCCCATTTGTCCATCTTCTTTTGAAAACTTCTGTTCATGTCTCTTGGCCACTTTTTCATGGGTTTTTTTCTTTGCTGATTTATTTGAGTTATTTGTAGATTCTGGATATAAGTCCTTTTTCAGATATGTAGTTTGGGAATTTTTTTTTCCCATTCTGTAGTGGATCTATTCTCTTGGTTGATTATTTATTTCCTTCGTTGTGCAGAAGCTTTTAAATTTAATTAAATCCCATTTGTTTATTTTTGTTGTTGCTATATTTGCCTTTGATTCTTAGGCATAAATTCTTTGCCTTGGCTGATGTCTAAAAGAGTTTTTCCTATATTTTCTTCTAGAATTTTTATGGTTTCATGCCTTACATTTAAGTCTTTAATTCATCTTGAATTAATTTTTTTATAGGGTGAGAGACAGGGACCTTGTTTCATTCTTTCTCAGGTAGCTTTTCAATTTTCACAACACCATTTTATTGAGGTCATTTTATCAAAAAAGACACCTGCACTCAAATGTTTATTACAGTTCAATTTGCAATTGCAAAGACGTGGTATCAACCTAAGTGCCCTTCAATTCACGAGTGGATAAAGAAAATGTGATTTTATATATATACACACACACACACACACACATACCTGAAGGCTTTCTGGAAAGTATCCAGCTATGTAATATGAAAACGATATTAACAGTAGCTGGATACTTTCTGGACCATGCATGCATGCATAGACACGCACACACACCATGGAGTACTACTCAGCCAAAACAAGGAATGAATGACGTCATTAGCTACAACATGGAGGGAACTGGACACCATTATCCTAAGTGAAGTATCTCGGGAATGGAAAAGCAAACACCATATATTCTCACTAATAAGTGGGAATGAATAGATGGGTACACATGGGCACAAAGAGATATAAAAGACACAAGAAACCAAGACAGGGAGAAGGCAGGAGGGTGAGGATGACATAAAAAAATGGACCCAATAGGTGCAGGGAACACTATTCTAGAGATGGGCACACCAAAAGCCCTGACTTAAACATTATACAAGATATCTTTGTAACAAAAACACTCATGCCCCCTTAATTAGTAGTTGGAAATTTAAAAAAGAGAGATAAAATAAATTTCAAATAAGTTTTGGTACTCTGCCCAACAGCAAGTTCTGAACATAATTGGAAGGCAGCCTGGTCCACTGGGAAGGACATGGGCTCTGTAGTAAAGTAGATCTTCCTTGGAAGTTCTCTACCTTCTGCTGGCTAACTGACTTGGTGCAAATTGTTAGTACTTAACCTCACTGAGTTCCATTTTCCATCTACATAATTGAAAAACTAATGGTAACTATTTTAAAGGTTGTCTTGAAAAATCAGTAATTTGTAGTGGGCGATGTATTTGCTGTCATAATGGCATTTGATAAACTAATTAAAGCAAGAATTAACTATCTTTGATAGGATTTTTATTGAAATTATAATCTGAGGCAACGCCTGGGGCTCAAAGGAGTAGGGCACTGGCCCCATATGCCAGAGGTGGCGGGTTCAAACCCAGCCCTGGCCAAAAACCGCTAAAAAAAAAATATATATATATATATATATTATAATCCAATAGTCACTTTCCACTTTAACTTTTAATGAGTACTACTTGTTCTTAAAATCCCAGTCTTCTTCAGGTTGCTTACCAGGTCCTTCCTGCTCTGATCCTGACCTCCGGGTCACTTTACCCCTGTAAGTCTCATTGCCCTCCACGATCCAACCATATTTGGGCTTTGTTGTGGTGGTGTGGCGTCGTGTTCTGAGAAGCTTCATGCTATTCCGTCTTCCTGAAACTCATGCTTTCCCTCCTTGGCCTACAGCTAACTCCTAGTCACTTCTCAGCTTTGTTTAGTCACTGCTACATTCAATGCCTTCAGAAGACTTCCTGAACCAGCCTTGATTGTGGATTACCATTAGCATCCTGATTTTCTCGGTCATAGTACTTACCACATGGTTCTAGGATTCCTACTCCAATGTCCATGTCCCCCTTGTATTGTGAGTTCATTCACAGCCAGATTGTGTCTAACTTATTCCCTTTACTGTAGGCTAGCACCAAACCTAACTTGTATTTTGTAACCACTAAATAACTCATACAGATGAACAAATGAAGGTATATCTCCACTGTCCACTTATCCATGTGGCCAGTTACACAGCTCCGCACCGCCATGAGGAAGATGGCTTTTTTCCTGCTTACTGCTCCCTATCCTAGTAGGAAAGGAGCATGTGAACTAGGCAGGATACATAATCATTGAAGAAATTTTACAGATTGGGAAAAAAGTGGTTATGAAACTCTCTCTCCCAGGTCAATCTTGGAAAACAGGCTTAATCAGTAGAAAGACGTAATTTTTGAAAAAAATAAATTATTAAAAATGTGTAATCGCTATTTGGTGTGATTCAAATCACGTAAATATATGTGTACATACTTATACAGAGGAAAAATATCAGGAAGTAAAAGGAAAATTTGAATTAGTCATCCCTAGGTTTTTTTTTATTTCTTCTTCATGTTTTCTGTACAGCCAAATATTCTACAATGCCCATTCATTAATGGCATAATTTTTTTTTTAATTAATGAGGTTTAAATCTTTTTAAAGAAATTCAAGTTTCTATTTGTTCCAGATACAAGAAGAGGATTCTGGGAAACCACTAATTTTTTTTTTTTAAAGTTCTGTCTGTTACTTGTTTGAGTTACCATTTCTCACAGACGTTACACTCTCTCAAGCTTTATATGTCTCTGCTTATAACCCAATCTGCATTTCACTATGTCTTCAAGATTCACTTCCTCTACAGTGCCTTCCCAGATAAGACACCCCTCCAATGACAAAGGTCTTTCTTTACCTTCCAGTGAAGTCCTTTAGCACTTTCATAATCTGAGGTCTGTTTTCTCTGTTCCTTTACTGTTGTCTTAAATTTATTTCCTAATTTCCCAATTATATTTCTTGTTCCCTAACTGGACACAAAGAAGTTTCTTCCAAAATACTATTGATTTAATCAATATTGCATAAGAAGATGCACTCTAGAACAAATTAGCAAGTAAGGATGTAGGTCTGTCATTTCCTGGGATGTAGGCAATCAGTTCCTCACTTTGTAGGCCATTATGGGGTTTGGAACTCAAGTATGTTCTTTTAACCAGTGCAATAAATTACAAATTTTAAATTAGGAAAACAAAATAACTATCCCTTGGAAGCCATTATGAAAAGTTGCATCTGTAAAGTATGTCACCATTAAAGATAAAGAAAAATAGTTCAATCAAATAATAATAATACGTTATTAGATCATCAGTGAGTTCTTAACCTGTCCACTAACATAAATTTTCCAAGAATGCATGAATAACTCTAAATGATTCGTGGCCAATTTCCTACTCAATATTATGAAAGGATTTTTTTTTAATGGAAACTCAGTAAAGATTGTTTCCTTTCAAGAAATCCAATATGTTAAAATCTGAACTTAAGAGAACTTTTAGCACTGTTTGAGGTTTAGTATATTAAGATTTTATGCTTCATCAAATGTTGCACATCATCAAATCAATGTGTTTGGCTGATTGGTATTGCTGCTGACAATTTCTCTAGTTCATAGCAATTGCTCTTGAAGAGATTAAGAAGTCTCTTAATTTTTGATATTGCCAGGAAGAGAAGGTCTCCATTTTAGGAAATCCCACTGGGAAGATAAGAAAGCATTGTAAGGAGAACTGAGAATTGGTAACCACTTAGAAATAATCAGCATTCCTTGGTCCTTTGGACCTAGAGACCCGAATGAACTTGAAAATGACCTATTGGGTACAGTGCACACTATCTGGGTATATAACTTTGACTCAATCTCTACAGAAGCCAAGTATGTAAATGAGACAGGTCTACACCCTAATATTCTGAAACTTAAAAAGGAGTAAAAACATAAAAAAGAATATGTCATGCTCTTATTTTCTGAGTCCTATAATACTTTATCTGAGCAAACTTGCAAGGAGAGGATTGCCTTCCCCCATCCCTGACCTTTATTCAGACCTCAAGGTTTTAGGAACTCCCAAGGATTCAGTGTAGAAGTGCCTTGCGTCCTGCATAGCATGCAGTAAGCGCTTCAGTGTTTATGTGATAATTTAGTTGGGCCCAGCCACAGGCTTCCAAATAATGCTTCCCTTAATGCAGCCCCAGGCTGCACTCAGCAATGGTGCACAGAATAACCAGGAGAGACACTTCACACGATATGTTCCCTTAGGAGGAAAAGAGTCTGCTTTCTAGATACAGACATGCTCTGACTTCCTTATGCGCTCCCATTTCCCTCTGAAAAATGGGAATAACACCCCTTGTCACTGAGCCACTGGAAGGTTGAGTAGACAACACGTTAGCATTTTAAAAGGATTTAGGGTGAAAGGTGCTAAGTGAGCTCAAGGTATTTGCTCATATTTTTTATTACTCAATCCATTCTGGCCCAGTATGGAAACAAAAGAAATTTTCGTGACAAATAACACAGGGTGCTAAAATAACTTTAGTAAAGACAGAATGAATGAATCTACCAAGACAAATGCGAATTAGCTGGATTATTGACCTCATGTTGAGAATATAGGCTTTTAACACTAAATATAATGTTCTTTTAATTTTCAATAAGACTTATTTTGAAAATACAAGTAGGCAACCTATGAGTACCTGTTTAAGGAGTAAGGGCTTCACATTTCAAGGTGCCCGCTAACAAACAGATTTATAAAGATAGTTTCTATTACAAGACTATATAAAGCAGAAGTCTCTTTTAACAGATTAAAAGGGGGAGAGGTGGAATATTTAAGTAAACGATCATGTGTGAATTAGGAGATACTCAGGACTTAATTAGGCTTCAGCAGATTCACTTAGGACCCTGGACAAAGTCCAAAGTCAAAAGTTTGTATTTGAACTGAGAACAGCTATGATTTTACTATCTATCTTTTAACTTGTCTTTTGCTCAGCTTTTAAAGGTGAGGCTGTCACTTCTTCTGCCCACAGATAGCTATTGCCCTTGGTTAATATGGGGATGGAGTCATAGGAAATGTTTTATCTCCACTCTTAATACTTTCTTCCATGTGGAAGGATTTCTACTCTCAGAGCAGTCCTGACATTTCTGCCCTAAAGGGAAGAGGAATTGCTTAATTTTATTGTATCTCCCTATTCTCTTGGGACCTATGTGTCTACAGAAAGCATGCATTCTGCTATTTCAGACCTTAAGTGTCAGAGAACTATGCTGTCAATGTTGGCAATAGGGTAGGTGAGTTTCCCTAAATGTGAAGCTCAGTGTTAAAAGCCCATCTTCCAAATTCAAATTTATCAGTGTGCAAAATGATTAATTTGCTCTCCATCCATTATACTATCTTATTTTTGAATGATTCAAAGTCATTTGGGGAAGAGGGATGTACCTTTTCTTGAGTTCCTGGAGACCTCCAATAACCTACAACACAATGGAGGTGCACCTGCCTTTCCTGAACCAAGGGAAAAAAAGACAAATCTAGGTCTTCAAAGATTTGGGATAAATTGTTATAGATATAAATGTAGCAAAATTAAACTTGGCCATTGGAAAATTGAATTCAATTCAATTAGTTTCTTGTGGCTGCTGTAACAAATTATGTCAAACTCAGTGGCTCAAAAAAACACAGATTTATCCCCTCACAGTTCTAGAAGACAGACATCCAAAATCTGTTTCACTAGGCCTAAAACAAGGAGTTGGTCAAGCCACACTCCTCTGGAGGCTCTAAGAGAGAATTTGGTGCTTGCCTTTTCCAGCTTCTGGGACTTCCAGCATTCCTTGGCTTATGGCTGTATCACTCCCAACCTACCTCCTGATCTGCCCCTCTTCTTCTTTGTCAAATCTCCCTGTGCCTCCCTTGTATAAGGATATGTATAGCTGAATTTAGGGGTCATGCTAACAATCCAGAATGTCTCCTTATTTCAAGATCCTTAGTTTAATCACACCTACAAAGACCTTTTTACATATACATTGTCCCAAAAAGTTGTCCTTAAAGTTGCCATACATAGGGAAAGTGGGAATTGCAGTGAAATTTGCCTTTATATACAAAATATTCATTACAAACTTTAACAAAATATTCTTTACATGTTGGCCACCTCTATAAAATTTTTGGGACACCAAATATAAGGTAATATTCATAGTTTATAAGGATTAAGACCTGATATCTTTGGGGGACCATTTCTCTAGCCTATCTCATAAATTAAGTAGTTATAAATGAGTCTCATTTATTTATTTCCCTTTTTTCTATATATTCTGAAGTTTTCCAATTTAAGATATAAAAACATGTGCTCTAATTATGCATATCACAGTCTTAGAAAATCATGAAGATAAATTTATCCTAAAGTTTGGACCAACTAAATTATATTTATAAGGAATGTACCATAAGTGGTTGCTTTGTCCATATGTGGGTACATGTGTGTGAATCAACAAACTTTCCAATACATACCATGTAACTTTCCACCTGAAATGTGGTGAAGTATTAATTTGAACATGTAATTATATAAATTCAAATCATAGTTATTTAAAATCCTGGTTGAAGCATTTACTAAAACAATTCAAATAGTATTTTCTTCTTTCTATATGTAAAGCATATGGTGGAATTATTCATTTCACTAACATAAATCTGGCATTTTGCTATTAATTATAGAAAACAACCACCTTTTAGCTAAGAACCATTGCCTTCTTAGACACACTCAATTCAATTTTACATTTGCTACTAAGGTTTGGGATTTGGTTTGCTCTTTGTTAACACGTTCCACCAATATTCAAAAGATTTACCATTTGGCAAGAGTTATTTCTGAGGGGAAGGAGAGAGAGGAAAGAAGGAAGGGGGTGGGGGAGGGAGACTGGCGGGATTTCACCTAATGTGCAAGAGAGGGTGTTCAGTACACCCCCTAGGTAAAGGGCTCAACCACAACTAGAACTTTACCTTGGAAATAAGAACAATGTATACTAAAAATTTGTACCCTCCATATTAATTGGAAATTTAAAAAACTAATACGAAAAGTATGGGAGCAGAATAGGAAGTAGGGGGTAGGGAGGTCCAATTTTAACCAGGATATGACAGTGACTCACACAGAGAAAATAGTACTAAAGAAAAAATAGAGTTGTTGCTGATACTAAGATGAACAGGAGATAACAAGGCATTTCAAAGGCAGGCACTCAGCTTCTGCTAAGCTTCTAATTAGCTAAGGGACTTGTACTACACACGACACGGGTACTGTTTCAGTTAGGACAGGCTATGATACAGTAACAAATAGACCTCCAAATTCATATCTCAGGAAAAAATAGGATATCTCTTTTTGGTTTGGTCCAGGTCAGTAGCAGCTCAGCTGTATGCAGTCATTCAGTGGGCTAAGATGACAAAACCTCTACTATCCTTTCAAAGTGGTTGTGGTCAGCTCCATCTCAGGAAGCCAGAAGGTAGAGGGGATGCAAATGCACCTAGTGCAAGAACCCTGGCACCCGGCCACACAGAATCGCAAGGGAGGCTGGGACACAGAATCTACTTGTGTGCTCAGGAAGGGATTTTGGTAAACAGCTTGCAGTATTTGCCACATGCATGATTTCTGCCTTTGCAAAAGAAAAGTTGACTGTATGAAATAGAGGCCATGTGGCATTCGGGTATATACAAGTATTCAAAACTGTGAATAGTGAGGATTCATTCTATTTAAGCAACTACGTATGCTTCAGTAGGAGATAATATTTTCTTTTAATTATGTCCTGGATTAGTCTGTATCAATTTTCTCAAATGATAGTAATGCAGAGGTTAAGTCTTTATTTTTTTTTAAGTAAAGTTCATTACTCTGTGGTGTACCCTAAGAAGCTTTTCTCTTTTCCTTTCTTCAGTCTACTGAGGAAAGAATTAGGCAAAGGAAGTTAAACATCTTTTCTCAAGGGGCCTAACTGTTGGCCCAGGCTGGGTTCCAAGAGCTGAAACAAGGAACTGGTGGGGTAGTCCTTGTGCTGAATGAAGAGAAGAAAAGAAGAATTCCAAATCTGTTTCCCAGGCACAGGAAGGACCAGGAAGTAAGGAAATCTCCAATTTTCAAGTCCACTGAGCAGAATACAAGAACAGGGTCCAAAACAAAGAGTTCTCCATTGAGAACCGGCAGGATGGAGCAAGCAGGTCCTGAGGCAGGCTGAGCCTGGAGCACTGCCAGGAGGCCGCTGCACTCGGGGGAGGTTTTTCTGGACTCTTAAGGAGCTGAGACTTTTATGTTCAAACGCTGCCTTTAGCTTGAGGTTGTCCACTCGCTCCATCTGAAGAGGAGCAGTCCAAAGCTAAGTCACGCATATTACGAGAATGCTGTGCGGTGGCAAGTGGTGGAGGAAAAATAAAACCGAGCCAAACTTCACAAACAAGATTAGCAGAACCACCTATGGGACCAAATAGTAAAAGAGAAATTAGCTTTCATGGGCAGGCGGTGTTATGCCATGATTTAGGCAGTAGGGACACTGAATTGAGATACAAAAAGAGTTTGATTCAATTCCCGCCCTTGCCACTAAGCGGCCTGTGACCTTGGACAAAGGACACATACTCTCTTAATCTTAGTTTCCTTATCTGTAAAACGGAAGATAGAAATAAAATCTAACACTTAGGGTTTTTTTTTCCTCAAGATTTCAATGAAAGGACGTTCAAATGTATCCAATATGGTATAGGAAATCAACAAATACTTTAAAATATTTCAAACAGCCTTTTTTGTTTATTTCTTTCTCAATAAAACAACAGTCCCTTATACTTAAAAATCAATCAACTAATCAAACCTTCCCCCCATGACCCTTTAGGCTCTACTGAATAAAAGTGAAACTTAAGTCATGACAACTAACACATCTAGCAAAGCCATTTGCCAATTTGAGAATATTTTCTTTCAGACCTGAGTGTTCCCCTGCAAACCCACTTATATTTCTAAGATTCTAAAGAAAAAAAATGCCATAAAAATTAACATGGTTCAAATAATGGGGAATAAAAGTTCATAGGAATATCTTGATGCCTTCTCTTAGATGCGATGTGTTCTATGCTAAGGATTCATGATTCTCTACAATATATTTATTATTTCCCGTACTGGCTATCTTTCCTAGCATTACTCTGTCCAGATAAGCATGAATTTCATTTTCAAGGACTCCCAGTCCTTTCTGCGGAATCCATCATCACTGGGCATGCCGGTACATCTCTGGCAAACTGTGAGAACAGTATTTGTTGGCAATCGTGAGAACAAAAGAACATTTTTCTAAAGGTGATGAGGCAGAAAAGGAAAGCCCTTAAGGAACAGGGAGAAATGTCAAGGGAATTGGTCTATCTTCTGGCACCCTGAGGCCTGGCCATGAGGGGGATGTGCCAGTTCATTGCCTCACGGAGAGCTGAGAGGGAAGGATCCAGCTGATTGCTCACTAAAGATGACTTGGAAAAGGAACTGGACGGTCTCAGGGAAGCTGTGTTGCAACTTTCACTGGGAAGCAGATAAAACCCGCTGGTGTGATAAAATTTAAAAAGACTTCCCAAATACACTGGGAAAATTAGTGGAAGCTTTAGGTTATTGCAAAATCATTTCATAACAATTATATTGACTAACATTTATAAAACTCCTGGTATGTGTCCAGTATGTACTATGCCAAGTATTTTGTATATGCTTTACTTCGGTTAATACTCAATGTAGCCCTAAGAGGTAGGCATTAAAATTGCAACTGGAAAACTGAGATTTACAGAGGTTTAGTCTTTAGTCTTAAGTAACTTTATTGGAAAGCAAAGTACAGAGCAAAGTTCACATACCCAGAACCTAAAGTTTGTTCAGAAAAAAAGTTTGTTCATAAATGTACTTTCAGTGACAATTAAATTCTAAGAAAACTTTGCTCACATCTTCTTGGATGAATTGATAACTAGTCTGGTGTCTGGAAAGGCATGTTTCTCTGAGGTCACACTGCAGCCCTTTCAAAAGGGCTTCCCTCAAAGGTGTTTCAGCTATTAGTATCAGCAAAAAGATCTCACAGAATGACTAATTTTTAGTAATTGTGAACACCAAGCCTTTGTTGAGTCATTCTCTTCAGAAATAACACCCTGATTCATCAGATCTGTTTTTAACATTAATTATATTTAACGTCTGACATCTTCTTTGCTCCTTCTCCGCATCATTGAGTAGTAGGAAGAAGGTAAGATAAGCCAAACCCAGGTTATGATTAAAATAATAATTGAGCATTAGTGAAGTAAAGTGAAAACTGAATCAATTCAACATCTCATGAAGTAAAAAATAATCTTACATTTCCTAATGTAAAAAAGAACATTAAGTTCTTTTTCTTGATGTTTGATGTTAATTTTGTCCACCAGTCACGTAACGTAAAGGGCATGTTTTCAAATGATGTTCATGTGATCATTCTAAGAAGTGAAATGATCCTCAAGGCAGTCAGTATCTAATGAAAATGGGCCGTTTTTCCAGTCCACGGTAGAACTGCAAACTGACTTACAACCAACTTCTGAAATTGTTATCAGTGTTTGTGTAACGAAGTGCATTCTGGCCTTTAATCGAAAATAGTATTTGAACCCTGATGTAGGCAGGCAGAAAGAAGTCAGGAGTAAGTCTGATAGGTTAACTGAGCAAGAAACCCTTTTCTCCTCTTTTGAAAGAGTAAAAACACCTGTGGTTGTTTTCCTGCTAGTCCAGCTTCCCCTCCACTTGTTTCTCTAATTTTCTGGGGATCTGCCCATCACATCACAATTCATTTTGGGGCGGTGGGGGAACTGTCAAAATATAGGTCAAACTGCAAAGGCATAAGTCGGCCCTTCCTCCTCATGCCCACGCTCACTTGCCAAGACTGAACAGAGAGAAGTCCCAGGACTTTGAACCAAGGACAGACATGACTGGAGTTGAGTCTTTTTGACTCCCAAAAAGATTGTCTCCCTCTCTTTTCTTTTTTTAACCCAGATATCCCTTCTACTGCCCTGCTTCTGTCTGCCTGGAGGTCTGCTTGTAGTCCTATTTCTTAAGTGTTGGTTGCTGTTTCACCATTTTCCACTAAATTCTACTTTCCTTTAAGTTCAGTTTGGGTTTCTCGCAAACAAAGAGCATTAGCGTACAATATGCTTTCTTTTTTACTGAAAATTCTAAATGCTTTTGCTCTCTGTAACATTCTAAATGAGCTCAAACCTTTCCTAAGAATGTTTGCTCTAACCAAATGTAACATTTTCAGGGTATGATCAATCCTTCTTGACTGAAAAGATCAATTACCAGAATCTAAAGGCTGTGTCATAATACACAGATATTAATTACTACACAGAGTAAAAACAGGAGTTCTCATTCTCATTCTTCAATTCTTCTAATCCCTTTTTTCTGAAGTTATTGTGAAAAAAACAGAATGTTTAATTCTTTTCTACTTGAACTTTTTCAAATTCTGCCTTCTAGTGTGTTGGTAGAGCCAGTGAGAGGTTATTAAAACCTCCCTTCTCGGGTACTAAAAATAGACAAGAAGCTGTTTCTGGGTTAAGCTACATGTGTGTCCTAAAGATACACTATAAAGGATGAAAGCATTTTTTTTTTTTGAGACAATTTAAGTAAAAATTTTCAGACCATTCAAGTAAAACTCTGAGTTATTTGGCCACTTGGAGGTGAAATTGTCAGCAACTTAACATTTACACAGCGATTCACGAAGGAGTGACAGTTACCAACTTGGTGTTGGGACTGCCTCTTCTCCAGCCAGCACACGAACCCAGGGCTCTCATCATGTTCAAAGAAACACCTACCACGTCTGCGTGTTTCTTTGTTTTATGTAGTGTGCAGAGATGTGCATAAAACAACTCATGTACAGTTTAAGAATGATTATAAAGTAAATATTATCAGAACTGCCTTTAGGCCAGGTGTGGTGGATCATACCTGTTGTTATCTTAGCATGTTGGGAGGCCAAGGCAGGAGGACAGCTTGAGGCCAGGAGTTTGAGATCAGCCTGAGCAACATAGTGAGACACTATCTCTATAAAAAATTAAAATTAAAAAAAAATTAGCAGAATGTGGTGGCATATGCTTGTAGTTATAATTTTTTGGGAAGCTGAGGTAGGAGGATCACTTGAGCACAGGAGTTGGAGGGTGAAGTGAGCTGTGATCGTACCACTGCACACCAGTCTGGGCAACAGAGCAAGACGCTCTGCCTCCTATCCCCATGGCCAAGATTCCATGACCCTCTTGTGATGACTCTTAGTCCTTGTTCTTATACTGATCAAAGTGCTGACCCCTCTTCCATGTCTTTGTCTAGGCCTCACCATTCCCCAGGGCTTACACATAATGCTCATGAAGGACACGGACTATGCCTTGTTACCACTATATCCCTGCAGCCAGATCTCTTAATACAGACTGATAATAAATAAATGAATGAAAATGAACACATGACCTATAACTGTCTTCAATTGGCTCTGAATATAGTGGAGTGTAGTAGAAAAGGGAAATGAGTAACACAACGATCTGATATGATATTTGCTAAGTGTTTTGATATGTAGAGCCCAGTAAGAGGAGAGATTCAGAAGACTGAGACCCACCTGGACCAAATATTCTTAGAAATGGTGAGCTGGGCCTTAGCAGAAGAACAAGACTCAATAGTTGAATAAGATGACAGAAAAGTCATAAAGCTCAGGAGGAAGAAGAGTCCTGGCAGCTTGAGTTGCCATTCAGAGATTAAAATTCTCAAGTTAGATCTTCACTTTATTCTTTTCCAGACAGTATCTTAACAGGAAAACCCCAGTTCCTGCATTCAGAAGGCTTCCCACTTGGATTCCTTGGAGTTGCCACTCACTCCCCTGAGAAAACCTAATTGAAAGGTTCTGGTTGAATTAGCTAAATATCTCTACCTCTTCATATCAAATTTTTACCCAGAGCAATTACAACTAATATCATCATTTTGTAAATAATTATGGCAACTGCTTCTCAGAGTTCACATTTTAAAATGTCATCTTTTAATATTAGCAAAATGGTGTTTAAATTGTCTCTGACAAACTCATGGTACTCTCTCCTTGAATGACATATTCTGGATGAATATTGATTTTCTCTTATTTTCAGCAAATGTTTGATAACTCATTTCCAGAACAATATTTCTGATATGCACTACACAATTAAAAAAAATTCCAAAATGTATTCTCTTTTTCTAGGTCAGGGCTTACTCCTTCAGAGGCCAGGTTTTAATGATATTTTTGCAGTTGCTCCTTGATTCAAGGAGCATTAACCAAAGAAGGGATGTTCCTTACACAAACCCTGGTCCTCAGGCAGCAGCCCATGCATAGCTTCAGGATGCAGAATCAGCCTCCATCCTGGGTCTCCTAAACCATAGCTACATTTTAACTAGATGCCCAAGTGACTTGTAAAAGCTTTAATCTGGTGCACCTCTTCTAAATAACTGGTAAGGAGTTTGGGGGTGGGGCTTACAGTATTCAGACAGAAACCTCAGTCAAATTCCGGCTCTACAGAAGATGATGACAGAAGTGACAAATGAGACAGTGATCACCTTAGGAGCGGAGTCTCTTGATTACATCACAAGTCTCCTGCTTTGCAATTCTTTGCCCTCTCCTACTTTATCAAATCAACTAAATCCTGATTTTCCCCCTAACACAGTCTTTCTTCTAAGTTTGTCAAGCCAAACTTTGCATTGTCCTGCAAACACCCTGTGTCTTTTCTGTAGTCAGAGTTCTCCTGAGGAATGCAACTGATGGGATGTTGTCACATGTATATATAAAGAGATTTGTGATAAGGAATTAGCTCTCACAATTACGGAGCTAGGATTTACAGGGTACCCTAAGATTTACTGGGTGAGCTGGTAAGCTAGAGAGCCAGGAGAGCCAATAAATAGTTCAGTTCCAGCCCAAGTCCTAAGAAGGCATGAAAACTAGGAGAGTTGATGGTACAGGTCTAAGGCCATCAGGCTCAAGACCCAGGAAGAACCGATGTTTCAGTTTGAGTCTGAAAGCAGGAAAAAGCATGATGTTCCAGTTCAAAGGCCATCAGGGAAAAAGAATCTTCTCTCACTTAGGGGCAAGTCAGGCTTTTGGTTATATTAAGCCCTTACTGATTGGATGAGGCCCACTTTACATCAGGGAGGGTAATCTGCTTTACTCAGTGTACCAGCAAAAATGTTAATCTCATCCCAAAACACCCTCACTGATATACCCTGAAAAAGGTCCAAACCAGTATCTCCGTGCCTCGTGGCCCAATCAAGCTGATACATAAAGTGAATATTCACGGTTGTCATGTTCCCGTCCCTAGAAAGCTTTTCCTTCACTGCACACCTGTTGGGGCTCAGCGTAAGGCCTGGTTTTTCCGGGAAGCTTTCCCTAATTTCCCTTCATAGATGTCCTCCTTGCCTCAGTTCCTGTAGCCCTCAGACAGTCAATACCACGTGCTAGTCCAGGGCAATTTATTGTCTGCATTTTCTAGTCTCATTCTCAGTATTTTAGACTTGTCTCTGCCCAGTGGGTAACCTCCTTTGACATCCATGCAAAGACAGGGAGCTTGTTATACTTCTTCTGCAAACTTCAATGCTCCCCATATCCTGGCTAATTGAAAAGTTTATGTATTTTTCCCAGTTAAGCACAAAAATATTTTAGTATTCTTGCCAATTAAAAGATACTAGAAAATGACATGAAGGCTATGTTAACCAGTTTGATGAAAATATTTCAAATTGTATATGAAAACACCACACTGTACCTCATGATTACATTAATGTACACAGCTATCATTTAATTAAAAAAAACCTCAGAAATAATCAAATATAAAAAAAAAGATACTACAATATCCTCCTTTCAAGAAGAGTTACCACTGAAGCTTGAGCATTGTTATGACATATGTACTGATTGGGACTTCTTGGAACCACGGTCTCTAAGATCTAGAGTTTATCATAACCTGAGCCCCCACATTAATACAGGTTTTGCTGGAAAAAAAAAATTACTCAGGGAATGATCTGTTCATATATGTGGCCCACATTATGATGTAATGTCCTGGAGCCACCGCAGCTGTGCAGTTGAGAGAAGGAGGTTAGCAACGTGACACAGAAGGGACCACAGTGCCGCAGGAAAAATTACTCTTCCCACCCAGTGGGGTTTAAAATACTCATTGGTTCACTTCAGAAAATCACACACTGACCACAGGAGAGGAGGCAAGACTAAGCTGACACAGCAATTACAGGACGGTCTGGCACTCAGAGGAGCTGTGACGCCTCCCCCAGGACAGTCATCAGGTCTCCCGAACACACAGGGAGGACAGTGGCGGGTACATAGAGAGAGCCTAGGCATGCAGAGGACCAAGTAGGTTTCTGTCCCGGGGTGGGGAACCTGCAGCCTTCTGATTTCAACAGCATTCTTTTTTAAGTACCCAAGAAGACATCTTGCTCTACTGCACCCCGAAAAGGATTTGTTAGGTAAAATTCAGTTTTAGTCAGAAGGCAGAACTAAAGGACCAGGAGGGCGGCAAGTTTTCTCACGGCTGCAGGTTCCCTCCCATCCATGCATCAGACCACTGCTACTGACCACTCCTGCGGCTGCTCAGGCCTCAGTGTGTGTCCTCTTAGCAGCTCCTAGGACTAGACTGACCATGTTCCCTTTGGCAATGACACTGGGACAGTAGCGTTCTACTCTTTGAAGAGCTTATTTCCAGCCTCTTTCCCTGCAACTTCTCCTGCTTACCTACCTAGATTGTGTGTACTGGAAGGAAAAAATAGAAAAACAAAATTTTTTTAACCTGTGGTTTGGGGAGGCCTGCCTTAGTATTTGTAGAGTTTGGAGCAAGATATAAATGGAACGTGATATATTGTATTTTAAAATATTATTTAAAAGCTTAAATTAAGCCTATAAGCTCTTATATGAAATACATTCCATTCCATACTCTGAACTGGGATGCTCACAGTCAGCAGAGGTCCACACTGAAAGGTGGGGGCAGGGAGGGGAGCCCAGTGACTGACCCCAGGCCTCTGGTTTTGTTGGATGCCTTATCTTCTTTCTTGGGCTTCACATGTCCAGTACAACAAGAAGGAACACTGTGTGATCCACAGTGGCCTTCAGGTACAGTTCTAGCTACAACACCCAGGCCCAGAGAAAAGGCCCCATATACAAGCTGCTTAAACAAAACCTTGGGAGATGGTACCATCTACCCCAGGTAGACACTATTTTTTGGAGAATGGATAAGGAAGAGGGGCCAGTGCAGATCCAATGGCTCAGAATCTTTGGGGCAGGGAATTCTGGAGACGCTGGAACCCAGATGTGGTCTTAGAAGAGGGGCGGGGTACACAGATTTAGTGGAAAAGGGCACAGCCAGAAGATAGGTAGAGTCAAATCTCAAGTGTAGGAGCCCAGGGCTGGGGTTTCTCTCGCCCAGGTCTAAAGGCAGTACTGAGGCTGGGGTGGAAAGCTGACAGGGGATGTGTATACAAGTATAAACATTGTGCCACTATACAACAAAAAATGCAGAGAATGCAGTCAAATAGAACAAAAAATGCAGAGAAGGCAGTCAAATAGAACACACACACATACACACACGCAACTCAGATCCAAGAGTTAAGAGCTACAGTCTCCAGAAATTTCCACACAAATGGATATCTGGTATTTTCAGCTGACACTGGACAGAACTTAAGTCCTCAGACAGAACATTGGGGAAGCCCCCATATACTTGGTTACAATGTACAAATAAGAATTCAGACCTTCTTGTGATTTTTACTAAAGCCTTTGAAGCAAGAGACAGATTCCCAGCCCAACCAGGATAGAACACAGAAAACAGTATTACCAGCATCTAGAAAAAAATGAATCCACACAATGTGACATGAGAGATAAAGTTCTTGGTGACAACCCTATGACAGGATTGGTACAGCAAAGTTTTATAGTTCTCCTTTCTGTGTCAGTGTCTGATCACTCTGATATATCCATTGTCACCTTTATGAATCCTCTATGTTACGTCATTCATTGATACTTACCAGGCACTGCTGTGCGGAAGCCAGCTTGGACGAGCTCAAGAGTGAGTTTTGAACAATGCTTCCCATCTCCATGTCCATGACTTCATGGCGGTTGCTTAACACTGACCTTGGTGGAAAGCAAGCACACATTAGAAACCTTTTCATGAAGAGCCATTTGTTACAAATTTACTAGCGTACCCCTGTGCCTAGCTCCAGAGTGGGTAAAAATATCAGATAAGTAGCTCTTTTATTTATTAATGCTATTTTATGTGTAGGCTACATATTTATTACACATAAACACAATTTATATCTATACTTCTCTCAATATACTCTAAATTTGCCTTTCAAAGATTATGAACCAAAATGTTAGTATTGAAAAATGGTTGATTTTATCTTCCAGATTACTTTATATCAATATGGTTTTAAAATACCTCCTAAAGGTACTGAAAATCAGTTCTGTGTTTAGACAAAAGAGGGAGAAACGTTCACCTGCCCCCTGATCAGAAAGTGCCAGTTACTTTTGAGAATAATTTTGAGGGGCACAAAGGCATCCTCATGTTTAGGGTTTCACTCCAGGGTTTGTTTTCTGAAAATGCCTAGAGCACCAAAGGCAAAAAAAGGAAAAAAAGAAAAAACAAACCACAAGTCAACAACAACTACAAACAGGTGTGTGAGCGTTTCCTTCTGGGAATCTGTCATCCCTCTGGTTCTGTTCACCTCTCCTCTAAGAAATAAGAGAAATTCTAATTTCCTCCTTTCCAAGTCATGCTCCAACATGCCAAGGACAGACGCCACACACCTGCTCGGCCGTCCGCACGTCACTCATCAGCAGCGGGAAGGAAGCACGGAGACAAACAGCCAAGGCAGGCTCAGCAGCTGCCTGGAGAACTGGGCACGGCCTGGGCTGTTTTCTATGTCTGGTGGCGTAAAGTTACAAAATTTGGAAAAGTCAGAACTGCAGGGCAAACTAGCTGTGTAACTCCTTCACTGCGAATGAAGACAGAACACAGCCTTTACGGTTGGTCAGCTTCCCGCACAGTCGGGAGAATACTAAACACGCGTGCCAGTTCTCCATTCTTGTGCTGATTTATTTGCACCATCTGTGGAGGAAACCACGGACTAGAAAGAAATCACCTTGACAACTTCTTTTGCCCAAAGAGTTGTTGTATTTTTCTCAATGCTCTAGTCTAGGCTTGTTCCAAAAACATTTGTGGAGTCAGATTGGGAGGTTTCTTGTTTGAATTACCTTTTAAGAGTACTGACCAGACTCAGGTTAATTTTTCTAAAGAAAAGTAAACACTTTGATTCCTGATCAAATTTTCAAGAGTAAATGTCTTTTTTTAGAGTAAACACTGTACTGTAGGCACTCATTTACTTACTATGGTAAGCTTAAGAAGAGGCCTCCAAAGATGTCCACTTCCTAATCCCCAGAACCTTTGAAATACATCAAGTGGCTAAAGGGGCTTTGCAGGAGGTGTGACTGGGGGTGGGAAGAGGAGCCTGGGTTATCCAGGTGGGCCCAGGGCAATCACAGTGGTCCTTAAAGAGAGAGCGAATAGGTCAGAGTGAGAGAGCTGGAAATTTGAAGAGTGTGCTCTGGTTAAAGAGGCAGCAAGTGACCCAGCACCAAGAAATACAGGCAGCCTCTAAAAGCCTGAAAAGTACAGTAAATGTGCAGAGAAACGCAGCCCTTTGGAAGCCTTGATTTCCAGCTCAGAGAAAGCCATTTTGGACTTCTGACCTCAAGAACTATAAGAAAATAGTTTTTCTTATAGTGTAGTTTTAAGCCGGAGATTAGGTAAAGCAGCAGCAGGAAACTAATATATTTACAAAGCAAAACTTAAAAATCTATTCAAGTTTTCTGATGGGGAACTGTACCAAAAATCCACAAAATCCGAGACCATAGAACTCAGTTTCACCACACCCTATTACAATTATATGCAAATGACTTTTCGTGATTCTATACTCAAGGTGCTTGTGTTTCAACAATAGTGTTTTTATTTTAATGCTAACGGATAATTTTTAGAGTTGAAAAACATACGATACCATCAGTAGGTTTAGACATATTTAACATATGAACACAGATGCAGCTTTGCTGAAGCAGACAGGTTGCCAGTTAATTCTGATAACTTGCCTTTTTGATGAGTAAAATCGCACATTCTGTGGAAACCAAGTTTGTGTGCATGTGTGCAGTTAACTGGAAGGATTGTCGTATGCAAAAGAACCTATTTTTAGAATGTTATCTAGAATTTCAAGGGAAGTCTAAGTTTGATCCCCCCCGCCGTCTCAAAAATTAGAACAAAAATAAGGCAGGGTTATGTGCCAGGGAAGGTGCCAAGGTACACGGGGAGGGGAATGGCCCGGCAGTCACTGGCTTATAAACCGTGCTGAGTGAAGGGATACAGCACCAGCAGGCAGATTTCTTTGGTGGAATCAGCCAAATGAGGCTTAAAGAAGACTGTGATTTTTTTTTTATTTCATTCTTTCAGAGGAAGAATCTAACTATTGCCCAGGCTAGAGTGCTATGGTACAATCATAATTCTCTATAAACACTCAGTGTGACCTTGACTTCCTGGGCTCAAGCAATCCTCCTGCCTCAGCCTCCAGGTAGCTGGGACTGTAGACACACACCATGCCCTGCTAATTTTTAAATTTTCTGTAGACATGGGGATCTTACTTCGTTACTCAGGTTGGTCTCAAACTACTGGCTTCAATTGATCCTCCTGCCTTGGCCTCCTGAAGTTTAGGGATTACAGCCATGAGGCACTGTGCCCAGCTAAGACTAGAAGTTCTAACCAACTTGTCTCCGACCTGGAAAATCATGAGGCCAAATGAGACCCTCACCCCCCCCAAAAAAAGTTCTGCAAGGCCTATCTGAAAGAGTTCGCTAGAGCAAAACTTCTGTGTTGTTTTCATTGGTGGGTCAATGCAAATGCACTGGGCGTAGTGGGAAGGCACAAAGTTAGCAACTCTGTTTGGGAAAAAAAAAATCATGTCTGATACCCACAGATTGGATTTACCTAAAATAAGGTAGGTAATAGAATCTTAAATGTTAGATGGTCATGACCTAAGTTGGCTACCTTGATGGGATTTGGGGAAAGTATCCAGATTCGGGAGACAGTCAGAATGAATGCTGAATCAATTTTCCATTATTGAGCAAATGAGGGTCATTTAGGGCACTTTGGATGTGAGTCTCAGGACAGTGCAAGGAGCCAGGCACAATCGCAGGTAGGTTCTGGTCCGTAACCACCTGATTCCAATTGGTGAGAGAGGTCCTTAAAAAAGCAGTACTTGCTGTCAGTTTTTCAAAGAGTATAAAACACTGGAGACTCTTGTCTAAATGAACAAGCGGAGGCTGTCCTGATGCTCTTGCTTCCAGAGGCTGCATTAATTTTCTCTATATCCAGTTAATTGCTTCCGACATACTGGTCTTACCTTTGTGGGAGTGACCAGGGTTCTCAGTCTCTTACTGTCAATGACTACCTTCCAAAAATTGTATATGAGCGGAATGTATCACACCAGTGACCTCTCCATTCGCTTTCTCACCCATGTTATTAAAGCAGTTCAATTTGGACCCTGAAGTAGTAGTTTGTAAACTGTATCATTTCACAGATCCCCCTGAAATCCTGATAAAAGATTGCTAACATATTCTTCTCAGTCAAACAGGGGATTGCACGTGTGCATATATTATATGTGATGTTCATGAATTCTTCCAAAGCCCATTTATAGAAGCCCATGTAAAAAAACCTTACCTTAAAGGATTATTTCACCCTCTTTTGCTGTTGCCAAGAGTTTTAAGAAGCGAGAGGAGTGCAATGATGCATGTGTTTTTTAAAAAAGATAGCTTGGATCTCTCCATGAGCCGCTGAAGAGTTGAAAAGCAAATAAACGTCAACAGTTCTGAATCCCAACATTGTTTAATGACAACCTTCCCATATTTGCCAACTTGCTGCTTAACAACAATCCTGTTGACACTATGTCAAAAGCTTTCCAGGTCCTCCCAGGTAAATAACCCACTCCTACCGGTCACCTGGCCGCCCAACTGAAGGCTTTCGTGAATACACACAGAATTCAGGAAGATGACTCATTCTTTTTGCCTAATGTACCTTAACATATTATAGATTTTACTATTCTGTGCTATCTTTTCACACTCTAATCTAAAGACAATTCAGAAGAAAGCATTTTAAGTGAAAGTCTATGACCAAAGTGAAATAAAGAATCGTTGCCCTATTTATAAAAATCCTAAATGCCTAACTTGTCTGAATCATTCCACTTTGTATTTTTTTAAAAACATTTAGTATGTGCACATGACTTTTTAGATGGACTCAAGAGTCTTTTTAGATGAACTAAGAGACTTTTTAGATGGACTAAGAGCCTCACTTTTTTTGAGGAGGGCAGGGTGTCTTATTTTGTTTGCTTTTGAAGTTAGATCTCGTCAAATTATGTGAACTCAGTGATTTGTTACTGGAAACAAGGAGGTAAAGTTGTCTTATTTCATTCAAAATTATAACAAAATCATGGGATTCATCATAAGCAAGTGGGAGATGTATTCAGTTTTCTTAGGAAGGAAAAGAAAGTCAAGTGGAACAGGACTTTTGAGGAAGAAACAGACAACTGTGGGGTGGATGGTAGATAAACTTTGTGCTGTGGCTGTAAAGGTAATTTGATCGCTCAGGGCAGCCTGGCAGGAAGCCTGTGGGAGCAGAGAACTAACCCAGGGAGGCAGGGGGTAGGGAGTGGAATTCGCTGGATTCACTAATTAGGCCCTTCCCTAACAGCCAAGAAGGAAATGGATTACCTGTGGCTGTGACTAAGAGACCTATGGCCAAGAAGCCAAGTTACCTGGGCGGTACTCTGCCAAGAAGTATAAAAATAATTCCAGCTTTCACAATAATCTTACAGAAGTTTGGAAACAGGCAGGAATAGCTGGAAAAAGTCAAGTGACAATTTTAACTTTGAACGACAAATTAGGTTAACAAAAAAGATTTCTGAAAGTTAAGAAGTGATTTACATTCCTGGAACCAATCTCCAGTGCCACAATTCAGATTGTGGCAGAAAGATCAAGGAGGACGGGATTCTGCTTTAAGAGGAGCCTGAATTGAAATAGCAGTACAATGAAATTTTAGAGGATAGAGACCTATCAGGTATAATAGTTTCCCCCTCACTCTTGCATTTTTACCTCTGAGGAAACACAGATTCCCAAAGCCACTGTGTCACTGACTTACCAAAGATTCTGTAGCTAATGTCAAACCTAACAGGCCCCAGGCTCCATAGGGAAGAGTTTGAGGACCCTGAAAATAAAGAATGGATGCATGAGGCAGTACAGTTGGTTTCCAGAAAACTAACTGTAAATTAATAGCTCATGAGTGGAAAAGGGACCAAATTGTAATCAAGTTTGGCAGGATTTAGAATTTTACTTTATTGCCTTTTTCCTCCATGGTTAGTTTTGATTTTTTCTTGAACTAGGATCTTATTTTTTAATACATTCTAATCACTCTTTCTGTAGCCATGTCTACAGAAAACCAAAAACAATAGACATAGTAAAGTGGTTTTACCACGACAAATTGTCAAGAAAATTACATAATCTATATTGTTCCTCTTATTTAAGTAGAAAGTTCTTAGAAGTGTTATTAAACTACGTGATTTAAAATAGAGACTTCTAATTATTTCTAGCTACAAATTGAGAACAAATTTTAAGCTGGGCAGTATAATTAGATTCTAATATTCTCACAAACTTTAGGGAAGCAAAGACCTAAAAGTTTGCAGTAAAAAGAAAGGACATTTTGGGGGCAGTGCCTGTGGTTCAATGAGTAGGGTGCTGGCCCTATATACCGAGGGTGGTGGGTTCAAATCCAGCCCCGCCCAAACTGCAACAAAAAAAAAGCCAGGCATTGTGGTGGGCGCCTGTAGTTTCAGCTATTTGGGAGGCTGAGGCAAGAGAATTGCCTAAGCCCAGGAGTTGGAGGTTGCTCTGAGCTGTGATGCCATGGTACTCTACTGAGGGTTAATAAGTGAAACTCTGTCTCAATAAAAAAGGACATCTTGACTTTATTATGTGTGTGTGTTTATTTTATCGCTAATAGGACATTTTCTAAAACTTTTTACTATATCACACAAAAGTAGAAAAATGACTTGAGGGAAGATGTTTGCTATTTTATAAGAAAGTTTATTAGAGTGGATCATTATTATTATTGTTGTTGAATCAGGAATTGACGTTTCTCAGCTAGTCAACAAGACTATGCTCTATGTTTTCATTTTTAATCATTATTCCCAGATTCCACTCTCTTGAAATTTGTAGTAATAAAAATTCTTTACTATATTTTTTGTGTTTTGTGCTTGTGGATATAGAAAGAATAAGTAAGGTGTATTTTTAAAAACCCAAGAAAAAAGTAAAAAGTAGCATAAAATTAGTTCTTCTTTTTTTTTTTTGTAGAGACAGAGTCTCTCTGTTGCCCTTGGTAGAGTTCCATGGTGTCACACAGCTCACAGCAACCTCCAACTCCTGGGCTTAAGCGATCCTCTTGCCTCAGCCTCCCAAGTAGCTGGGACCACAGGCGCCTGCCACAACGCCCGGCTATTTTTTGGTTGCAGTTTGGCCAGGGCCAAGTTTGAACCTGCCACCCTTGGTATATGGGGCTGGCCCCCTACTCACTGAGCCACAGGTGCCACCCATAAAAGTAGTTCTAAACCATGCTAACGCATGATTATAATTCTGTGCTTTCTTAAAGCTAATTAATAATTCCTTCAATTGCTTATCTACAATTGGTTTTACATAGTTTTGGGTTAAAACACAACACTCCTTTGGCCATCCAACCATCCAACGAATGCACAGCAATGGTAAAATTTACTGGATTCCCACATTTAAGCACTAAGTTAAGTGAAGCCAAAGAAACTCAGTGGAAAAAAAGGACTTAGTCTTCCTTATTTTTAATATTTTTGTTTAGAGAAATTATTTTAGTCAAACTATTTAGGTATTTCAATAGCACACATTAGTGGAAAATAAGCCAATGGTGGTGCATGAAAGCATTTTGACATAAGGAAGGAAATGTCGAGGGCATTTTGAACCCCTCCAATAGGAATATGATGAATAATAAGTGCTATAAAAATATGATTTGCTTTGCTGTGAAATCACCAAAGCACATAGGATAAAAGCTCACCCAAAGGCTAACTTCAAAAGAGATGGAATGTAGAGAAATAACAATGGAATCTTTGAAAGCTATAAACTCAAAACTGCTAGAATGTATTTCAGGGGAAAGCATAACCTATCACTTATCATTTGCAAACATCTTATTTAGAATACACACATATTCTGCAGAGTATGAGGCAGGAATCATTGAAGACGAGGAAGCAGTATCGTGCAGTTAAAGGCGATGATGGTGGATATTTAAGGATGAGGCTTTATTTCTTAAGCATGAAAAGGCAACAGCAATGACCAGGCAAACAGTGGATTCAGGCTGCCAGCATTTAGGAATAAACTGATGGAGTTCCAAGTAGAGTGACTCTGCACATCACTCCCATCTCCAAGAAACTGCCACAGCAAACCGTCTCAGTTATGTTTCCAGTTGAATTATCAGAAAGTGTTAAATCAGGGCGCTGACTTACCCTTCAGAGAACTTCCATGTTACTCATGGTATTTGGACAGTTCTAATCCCACACAATGCAGGGAGGCATCACTTTACCTTCAGTCACTGGCACTGGAACTTACTCAAGCCATCTGCAAAAGCCAACATCCTTTCTTCTGGTCTCCTTTTTTTTCTTTTTAAATTTTATCTTCATAGGCACTAATCATTTGATTGTGAACAGACAAAACCTTTTTGAAATAAAACAAATAGTTATAATCTTTGTTTAATTTGGTGTATTATCAACTTTCACCCCATATGGGTATCCTCTTTCGAATACAGTAGAGATTTATAAAGTGTAACACGAAAGGCGTCTTTGATTCTTGTTCATGTGACCACCCGAGGGGCAGCTTCTGCCCTGCTCTGCTATCATGTATCTGTTGTCCGTGATTCTAAATGGTCTATTTGAAGATATTCTCATTTCACTAATAGTAAAAGAAAAAGGCAGAGCCACTCAGGGTTGAGAGCATAAACTTTAACAGAAATCTTAGTAATCTCTAGATATTAATAACCTTAATAACCTTTTATTCAGGTAACAATGCATCTTACACATTATAAATCCATTAATGCTATGTATAGTATCTTTTTCTAATCACTAAGGAATTATAAATTCATAGCATAATGTGAATTCCACATTTGGATGGAATGCTGTAATTGTTTAATCACACAGACTCATGCAGAAATATTATAGTTTGTTGAAAGACAAAGGGAGGGAGAGAAGTGAGAACTTCCATTGGGTCCTGAATATTGTTGTGTAAATATGATAGTTCATATTGCTTATGCAAGAAAAGGTGATGAAAGGCATGTCTTGTTAAAAATCAAAATCTCTATTTTATACCATTTATAAAAATCCTTTGGGGTAGTCAAGAGAGCTCAGATAGAAGAGAGGAACAGCCTGAAGTGAGTATTCATTAGTCATTCATTTAAGGAGCACTCACTGAACAGAATGGAGGTACTTGAAGAAGTATCCTTTCCTTTCCCTAACTTCTACCTTTCAATCTCCTACGACGAGGCCGCTAACATTTTTATGTACCCACTTACCAAGCCAAACATTTTTATGAGCACATTGGTGTCTGTGTGTGCTGTTGTTGGAGGTTTTGCAAAGTGTGAACAGAACTGTTACTATATAAGCAAAAAGCATTTGGCTAATTTCTTTGAAATATGGACAACTCTTCAGCAGTTCACCTATTCATTGGTTCATTCTCTGATTTATTCAATCTTTGTTTCTTTTAATTAGTTGCTGAGAATCTAGTGTTCTAAGAATTGCCCTCAGCACAGCTATTCCCCTTTTAGATGGCTAACCAGCCAGCTAAAATGACTTGCTGTAATTCTACAGAGGAAATAACTCAAATACCCCTCAGTGTGTTCCACTAACATCAAAACGTTTATGTGAAGGGGGAATAAAAAACCATTGAATAGTGAAGCAACAAAAATATTTTCCTAATTAAAGATATCCATCCGTGCGTCTTTAAGTCTTAAATTAACAATGATTAAATTGTAACATAGAAACAAGCTTTAAGGCTATAAAAAAAATAACAGCAAATTGAAAAAGAATAAAATAGGGTAACCTGCCTCCTTCACATTTAAGATATATACATATATAAGAGGAAGCCTATGTCTTCATATACCTTTTTTCTGTCTTCTAGAAATAAGACAGAGTCTTTAATGAAGTTATGACTCTCTGTTCCTGTGCAAACGGGGAGCTCAAGTATGAATGGATAAGGCGTGTATTCCACACGTGCCTGGTCGCTCATGAACGCTATGAAAGGCAGTCGATGAATTTTCTCCTGTGAAGCCATTTCCCCTGAAGAAATTAGAAGTATGTGTTAGGTATGAGTACATAATAAACAGTTCCATAGAAAAAAATAAATCTCTTCTCCAGAGACCTTTACCCGAAGTAGCATATCCCTACTCTGCTATCCCAGAGTTTTTTACTCAGGGCAGTATGAGGTTGCGTGGACAGGCTTCCTACCTCCTGGTCTGTTATTGTAGCATCCCAGGCATCAGCGGAAGCATTCTGTCTTTTTCAGTTCAGCAGAATAGATCTGAGCCTTATCCCACGTCTTTAGGAACCCTTTCATTCATATCTTCAGTCTTTCCACATTCCGGCAGGGGACGGGAGGTCAGGATGGTGTGTGCTTTTCCTGGTCAGCTCGGTCTCTGCAGTGCTTGCTCTAAGTTGGGGATTATGATGCTTTTCCACAGAGCTGTGTCTACACTGTACCACGTCACCCCTGAAAACCATCGGAGAACTTTCTGCTTTATTTTCATATGAGTGTGTAGCAGTTTTTATTAAAGGCTTGGAAATGACAAGGGATTCTGTACTTAGTCCAGTACTGGTGCTGCTTTAAGCTTTTCCCTAAATTTCTATTCTTCTTACTTAATAATGGAGAGCACTATGCCCTCCACACTTGCATCCCAAAGATACATGAGTGGCCCAGCCCGGACAGGGGCTCTCTGTTCCTGCTCTTTCTCTTTGGCGTACCAAAGAGATTCATTGACATTCAGGTCTTTGCTTCACTCTGCCCCATTAGACTCTTCAGGGAAGGGAACGGTATTGATTGATTCCTACTGATACCAAGTTTGTCACTTCCCATAAGAGGCAAAGTAGCTATAGTTCCTTTGGGTTTTAAATAAGATGGTCCTCAGCATTGCAGATTTTACTTTTCTTGCCATAGGATCAAGGACAAAGCCATTTCCACATAGACATGTTTGAGGACTCACTATGCATTGCCCACACTTACAGTCTCAAAACCTAAACACTTAGTGGTCATGCCAGGGTAATGCAATTTGGGAGGGGAAAAATACCTATAGTTTCTTGATACTTACTTTGGGCCCTCAGTGGTAGATCTATGTTCACAACAACCAAGGAAAAACAGGCCTCGTGTTTCCTATTTTACAGATAAGGAAACTGGGATCAGGGAAATAACTTGCAGGTGATCACATGGGGGATGGAAGCAGGGCCAGGGATGGAACTCAGCCCTGCCAGCAAGCAAAGCTCAGTGCCCTTTCTGTCCGAGCCCCGTTCTAGGAGAAAAAGATGTTAAACTGTGTGGTAAAATAGATAAAATGAACACCTAAGCACATCATTCGGTGGCTTCACGTGTGTTCACGTTGCTGTGTGGCCATCACCACGACTCATCTCCAGAGCTTTGTCATCATTCTAAGCAAATTCCATTCCCTTTAAACAATTCCCCTTCCCTCCTTCCCTCCAACCCTGAAGAGCCACCATTCTACCTCTGTCTCTCTGCATTTGACCTTTCTAGGTACCTCACATAAGTGGAATCATACAATAGTTATATCAGGATTACTTCCCTTGGTATAATGTTTTCAAAGTTTGTCCTGCAGCTCCTCTCTGCCACCACTGGGTAATGGCAACACCCTCTGTACGGTGGCATGTTTGGGTTGGTCATGTCTAGAGTAACCTGAGATGAAGAAATTTTATAAATATGCAGATTAACCCAGCATGAATGACATGTGCTCAAGTGCAAGATTTATGAAAATAAACATCAAAATTTAAAGTGACAACAGGTGAGGTTTATGACCATATTCTGTATGTGCACATAGTCCTATTTTGACACTAGGGCTAACTATTTCACTTTTAATGTCTGGCCAGGCACGGTGGCTCACACCTGTAATCATGGTACTCTGGGAGGCTGAGGAGGGTGGATTGCTTGGGCTTGGGAGTTTGAGATCAGCCTGAGCTAAAGCAAGACCCTATCTCTACTAAAAATAGAAAAACTAGGTGGGCATTGTGGCGGGTGCCTGTAGTCTCAGCTCCTCCGGAGGCTGAGACAGGAGGATCACTTGAGCCCAAGAAACTCTAAACTATAATGACGCCACAGCACTCTACCCAGGGCACCAGAGTGAGACTCTGTCTCAAAATCAAGAAATAAATAAATTTAACTGTCTATCTATTAATTTGGTAAAGATTGACCAAGTTGCTGCTATATTAGAGATACTACGAGAATGAAATAAAGATCCTGCCTTCAATAAAAATGTGAAAAAGAACCACAGTGACATAACTCATCATTATGAAGATTGCTCTGAACTGTTATGTACAATAAGGTAACCGGAAAGTGAAAAATAAAAGTTTCACTGGCGCTCACAATGAATATTTGTAGAAGACAAAGTTATCTGTACTCCAGAGGAGGCAGTGTGGTCTAATATAATGGAGACATCTTAAGAAAAAATGCGTTCCTGGTGAAATCATGCTTAGAGGCCAGTCAACAAAATAAGCTGTCTATGTAAGGAAAAAAAATACATTTCATCAATTCTAAGACATATTTTTCCCTTCTTTTAGATCTCTAAGATTGAAACACATCTGATACCCTATAGATGAAATTGGGTAAATAGAATAAGATAAAAAGTGTCTTCGTTTCTTTCCTGGGGTGGTTGGCCTTTCTTTTTAGGGAAGGTTTGTTTGATTTTTGTATTTTGTTTTTTAAAGACTTGTTTATGAATCTTCTCTTTTCTGGTGTTAATGACTGTAGGAGCCTAGAATGTAAACGGTGCAAAAACTCTGACTTTTGTTTTCATTCTTTCTTATAATCATGACTTGGGAGTACAGGGCATGGAAACAGAAACAGGTCTGAGAGTGGGATGTGGTGCCTGAGCCTTCTCTGCGTAAGACTCTGGCACCTGCCTGTCGGTGCTTGAATCTTGGCTCTTCCACTTACCCAGCTATGTGAGCTGAAACAGATCACTTAACCTCTCTGTGCCTCAGTTTCTTTAAGTGGTGAATAAGGGTATCTGCCTCGTAGTGTTGCTATGAGAGTCAAGTGAGTAAAGCGTTTGGATAATGTCTGGCACATACTAAACATGCATTCTTTCAACAGTTATTACTGTTGTGATCCACTTCCGTGGTAATCTCTCTGGGCCCAAAGCTATAACTGCACCCCCTAGTTCGGGTGAGTCCCCAAAAGCTGTGTGTAGCCTGGGCCCTCCCCTGTCCAACTTCTTAGTTCTCTTAGTTATCTAAAGCCATGTCAAATTAATAGGTCTCCAAAAGAACTCTTAATTTTTTATAACTTTCATTGAATACTTTCCCCTCCAATTTTCCCCATGTCCATAAATGGCCCCAGGAGATTCTTCAATCACCCTCTTTATCGATGACACTCCATATCTAAACTGGCAAAGTCTGCCAGCTCCACTTTCACGATATATCCAGGTCTGACCACTTTTCAGGACCACCAAAGGATTTGTCTTGCTTCAAACCATCAACTCTTTCCTCAACAACTGGAGTAGCTTTCCACTAAGTGGTACCCTTAAAATGGAGACTCATCATCATATTCCTTCTTTGTTCAGAACCCTCCAAGCACTTTCTGTCTGGACAGAGGACACATTTAAGTCCCAGCATAGGCTACAAAGTGGTGCCTACCCAGGCTCTATGCCCTGACGACTTTGACTCCTTTAAATGGCACAAGACCACCCTCTTCAAGCTAATCTTTCTACAAATAATCAAAATGGTTTGCCCCTTGATTTCCTGCAGCTCCCCTATCAAATGGTAGGCTTTCCTTCCCTGACCATCATGTGGAAATAGCATCCTTCCCCTCCGCACAGTACTATTTCTTATTTCACTTTATTTTTCTTCTCACACTTACGTTATCTATTTGTCTTTCTCCTTGAGATCAGTGACTAGTTCAGCCTATTCATACCTCAGGGTATGGAATAGAATCTGACACACAATAGGCGCTCAATAAATATTGAGTACGTGGAGGAATAAAAGAACCGTTTCTAAAGATGGCTTGTCAGGACCATCTTTTTTGACTGTTGGAGTTTCCCTGTGCAAATAGATTTGCATTTATTTTATGAATCCATGAAAAATTAAAATTGGGTTTAAAAGGGCAGATTTTTTTTTTCTATTTTTCTATCATATTTTCCTCTGGAGGTTCCAATACTCTTACTCACTTGTTCAGAGCCAATCAATGTTACCCTTTAGTCTGCCAAAGTGGTTGTTGAGTGATGAGGCATTTTATCCCTCAGGGATCTTAAAATACTGCCTGCCCAGCATGCGCCGTTACTGGTATCTATGAGCAAAAATCTGGGATTGATCAAGCCTGAATCTCCTATTAGTAAGTCCAGTCAAGGCCATTCAAATTCTGGGTCAGCTCAGGGGGCCTTTGAAGTGTTCCCTTCAACACTTGCTTGTGTGGAGTTTTAGTGCTCATGAAACTAAAGCTCCCAGGAGAATTTGCTGCAGGATTCCCGTGGAACTTCAACCAGGACTCGGCAGAGATCTAGGTCTCTCTGGTGGTGAAGCTTGTCATATACTTTCATAACTTAATTTCCGATAAATTATTATTTGAATCTAGAGAAAAATCCTTGTGAGTTTTACTGTTATAGCCAGAGCGGTAAAGAACTCAGCTTTTTCTCATTAAGGTGACTTACTTTTTCATGCTATAGAACCACTATAATGATTGCCCTGCAATGGGGTTAAGAGCTTTAAAGTCAGTGATCTGACTTCAAATCTTGGCAGTGGTGATTAAATTTAGGCAAGTTACTTTTCTAAGCTTCAGTTATTTAAATCTGCAAAATGGACAGTTGGCTGCCCCACTGAAATCCTACTGGTAAAGTACTTAATCGCCTGGCTTAGATGGCAGCTGTCATTTTTTAACTTTTAAATGCCTCCCTTTACCTTCATCATTAAAAATATTCAGGAACATATTCTCCTTATAGTGAAGTGTAGCATTATTTTTGTTCCTGATTCATGATGTTTTTAAATGTAAAATACATCCCAATGAAAATAATCTGATAGGTTCCTAAATTATCTTAAGGTATCATAATTGATACATCTTAGGTTTATTGCATACTATTTTTAAACATAAAAGGAAATAAAGTACTTGTGAATTTCATTTATAATTTACATATCAATATTATAGCCTTTTAAATCAATTTAACATAAAAGCAGAAAAGAATATATTCTGACACATATGTATTTCCAATGTGATGAGCCTAGCTAAGTTCCAAGCACATAATAGATATTTAAGAAATGTTAACATCCTTTCACCCCAAAACTTGCACAAATTTTAACATAACTTAAACCTTATATAGCAGTCTATGACAAAGATGTTAGCTTTTTAATCTTCTAAATATTAAAATAGTTGCTACCATTATCAATTTTAATATTACTTGTTTATCTGACGTACAATTTTCAGTGCTGACAATTAACAGCGATGAGTGTCTATATTCTATCATCCAGAGTGGTCCCTTAAGTTGTGAATGACCATGTCACTTGTTAATATTTGCTGTCTGCCGAGGTTGGGTCATTTATTTATTAATTCAGCCAATATTAAGTGCCTGCTGTCTACCAGGCACTGCTCTAGGTAGGAAGCACTAGTCCTAAATAAGTTATCAAATAATCAAGATAGTGTTACATCTTCATGAAGGATAAAAGGCTGAAGAGACGTAACAAAGGAAGAATATGTATTTTCCTTTGGATAGCTGGTCATTGAAGGCCACCCAGAGGTGGCAGTGCACTCTGAGTCAAAACTTGAAATTTGAACTGAAGTAGGCCTGGGAAAGAGTCAAGAAAGAGTACTGCATTTACAGGGACGAGCAGACTCCAGGTGCCTGAATCAAATAAAAGTTTAGCACATTCAAAGACCAGTGAGTAGACCCATGAGTTTGAGCACACGCTGGGTTTAATGAACCCTGAGCAGAGATGGTGAAGGAAGCGGGGACCAGACACATATAGGAGAATCTCCATGGTTGACCTCCTTCCTACAATGACCACTACCTTAACACGACCTAATTCTCATAGACTGAGCACGCAACACATGCACTCAATGAAAGTTCCTTATGTGGACCACCTCTGTTGACTAGTTTGTTACATTCCCTTGGGGCAGGGGGTCAACTTACAGAGGTTCCACTGTAGTGCCATACAGTCCAAAGAAGGGTGATTATATTTTATTCTAAATTCAATCAGAAGACAAAGGGTGATTTTAAGGAGGGGAGTAAACATAATTTTACTACCTGTTAAAATGATAAGCTTGGCAGCTGGGTACTTACTCCTCTATAGAAAGGAACAAAAGTAAAAGCTAGGAAGTTGGTGGTGATTTCAGTATTTTGGGATAAAGATGGTGGAAACCTTGGTTATTAGGCCAAGGGGGGAGTAGTAGAGATAAAGAGGCCCCAAGGGATTAAATCTAATAGATGAGAGAAAAGGGGGGAAAAAACAAAGATTCCTATATTTTCAACATAAGATAGTAAGTAAAATTGGGAGGAAAGGGGAGTCTTAGCACAGGTTTTGACAAGATAGGGTTATTGAGAGTTCTATTTTGGATACATTAAACTTGATCTTTTCATAGTATATAAGAAGAAATGTCAAATTTTCTGTTGGATTTGGGTCAAGGATGAAGAAATACATTTAGGAGCATCTAGGTGGTATATGTGTATAAATTCACTGGGCTAGGAGAGACTATGGCTAGAGAAGTGGGCACCCGTTCAAGTTCTGGAACACTCCAACATTTAGAGGTCTCATTTATAAGGAGTAGCAGATAGAAATGGACTATTCAGGAAAGAGAAAAACTCTGGAAGAGTCTGCCGCTGAATAATGATGACTACCAATTACTGTGCCAGATACTCTTTTGCCTGCTTTAAATTCCCTCAATTTCAAGAGGTAGGTGCTATTATCATCCTCATTTTATATTTTTTTAATTTTTTTTCTTTTTTTTTTTAGAGACAGAGTCTCACTTTATTGGCCTTGGCAGAGTGCTGTGGTGGCATGACAGCTCATAGCAACCTCCAACTTCTGGGCTTAGGTGACTCTCTTGACTCAGCCTCCTGAGTAGCTGGGACTACAAGCACCTGCCACAACACCCAGCTATTTTTTGTTGCAGTCTGGCTGGGGTTGGGTTCTACTGGCTGGGGCTGGGTTCAAACCCGCCACCCTTGATATATGGGGCCGGCACCCTACCCACTGAGCCACAGATGCTGCCCCACCCCCATTTTGTAGTCCAAGAAACTGAAGTATGGTGAAGCTAAATAATTTTCCCAATTTTATGCAACTCAAAATTGGTAAATGTAGGATTCTAATCAAAGCTATCTGAATCCAGAGGTCATCTTCTTACTTAGGGCCTAATACAGACTTCCTGCATTGTGAGTGAAAAGTTTAGTTAAGTTTTGTTTTTTTAAGGGATGGAAGAACTATATTAAATGTCACTGAGAGCCAAAATAAAATTACAGGAAAGTTCCTTGTGGATTTACAATATGGAGGTAACTAGTTGGTGACTTTGATAATACCTTTCTCCATGGAGCACTGGTAATAGAGACTGATAGACGGAGATTACCAAGTAGGCAGGAAGTAGGAAGTAGAAACTCCAGTTTTAAACTGTTCTTAAGAGAAGTTCTATTGTGGAGCAGAAAAAGAAATGGAGCTGTACCTAGAAAGGGCTTTGGGATACAAGGGAGATGTGCTGGTTAGATCCTCTGGGAAGCAGGCCCCAAGACTGAGGTCAAAGATTTAGTGGGATAATGCTTTGAAAGATGTTGGAGAGAAGGAGCAGGAGGAGGCAAGGAAAGATCATGACGCCTGTGAAAGGTAAGGGGAGGGAGGGAAGACTAAGTAGGAAAATTCTCTGATGACGGTGCAGCTCTGAGAAAGTCTTAGCCTGATCAGGGAGCTCTGTCACCAAGTTTCTCACAGAGCAAACCCTTCACGAGGCATAGTGGCAAGGAATTAGGATGCTTATCCTCAGTCCTTGGCTAGTGGTTATATAGGGGAAAGCTCGTCCTTACCTTGAATGCTATGGCGGATTCTAAAGGTGCTGTTGCTGGAGGTTGTTAGCTAATAGTGCTCTTTGGACCTGAAGAGCAAGGACTTTGTTAGAGGGAGGCCCAGGTAGCATACCTCTCCAGCTACCATAGGAGGGTTACACGTTTTATTTAAGGGCTCTATAATGTTTGCATACTGATAGGAATCAAAGTACAACAGAATGTGATCACTTAAAAATTACAAGAATTGGCAAAAATCTTTACCTTTGTATTACTGATGCTTCTAACACAAACTTTTTTTTTTTTTTTTTTTTTTTTAGAGACAGAGTCTCAGTTTGTTGCCCTCGGCAGACACAGCCGTCACAGATGTGACATGGTGTCACAGCTCACAGCAACCTTCAGCTCTTGGACTTAGGTGATTCTCTTGCCTCAGTCTCCCAAGTAGCTGGGACTACAGGCACCTGGCTATTTTTTGTTGCAATTTGGCCAGGGCCAGGTTCAAACCCGCTACCCTCAGTATATGGGGCTGCTGCCCTACTCACTGAGCCACAGGTGCTGCCCCACAAACATTTTTTGACAAAAGAAAACTTTTTTCCCAATATTTATTAAAATGGAGCCAAGAAAAGTATTTTTAAATATATAAAAATCATTATCCTAGAAGATAGCTCATCAAATATCAAATCTGGGCACTCAGTATCTACAACTCAGTGGCAAAAAAACAAAACAGATAATTAAATGGGCAAAGGACTTGAATTGATATTTCTCCAAAGAAGATCTACAAATGATTAATAGGTAAATGGAAAGATGCTCAACATCACTAATCATCGGGGAAATGCAAATCAAAACCACAATATATTATACCTATCAGGGTCAATCATCCCCTCCCCAAGTACAAAAATGTTGGCAAAGATATGGGGGAATTGGAACACTTGTATACATTTTGTGGGCATTATTTTTTTATTTTGTTTTTTAATAGATAGGCGGTCTTACTCTGTTGCCCAGGCTGGAGTGTAATAGCGTGATCATAGTTCAGTGTCACCTTGAATTCCTCAAACAATTCTCCTGCCTCAGCCTTGGAAGTAGCTAGGACTACAGGTACAGGCCACCATGACTGCCTAAGTTTTTACAATTTTCTTTCTTTTTTTTTTTTTTTAGAGAGACAGGTTCTCCTATGTTGCCCAGGCTAGTTTTGAACCCTGTCCTCAACAATCCTCCTATCTCCAGGTCCCAAGGTACTGAGATGACAGGTGTCAAAACACAATGTCTGATCTGTTCGTGGGAATATAAAATGTTATGGTCACTATGGAAAACAGTGAGGAGGCTCCTCAAATAACTAAAAACAGACCCGCCATATGATCCATTGTGGGTATTTATCCAAAAGAATTAAAATCAGGATCTCAAAGAGCTGTGTGCACTCCTCTGTTCATTCCAGTACTATTTACAATTAGCAAGATGTGGCAATAACCTAAATGTCCATCAATAGATGACTGAATAAAGAAACTGGCATATACATATAATGGTACACTACTTAGCTTTAAAAAATAAAGAAATCCTGCCATATGCAACTACATGTATGAACTTTGAGGCTATTATGTTAAGTAAAATAAGCCCATCACAGAAGGACAAAGACTATTCTGCTTCTAGGCTCATGGCTATTTTTGATAAATCATAGGAGTAGAAACATATAGTCTTTACTTAACACAAGTAACAGACTATTCTCTGCTTCTCACTCTGTGCCCTGGGTAGCATGCCATGGTGTCATAGCTCACAGCAACCTCCAACTCTTGGGTTCAAGTGATCCCCTTGCCTCATCCTCCCAAATAACTGGGACTTACAGGCACCTGCCACAACACCCAGCTAGTTTTTCTATTTTTAGTAGAGATAGGGTCTCACTTTAGCTCGGGCTGGTCTTGAACTCCTGAACTCAGGCAATCCACCTACCTCAGCCTCCCAGAGTGCTAAGATTATAGATATGAGCCACCATACTGGGCCCACATTGTGTTTTTCTATAATAAAGTGTAAAAAAAAAAAAAAGTCTGGACACAAGTTAAGCAAACAAAGTGAAGGTTCACAAACTGGGATCCCTCAGTTTGGAATTCACATGTCCTGAATTCACATTTCTCAACAGAGGTTATAAGAAGCCCAATTTGGAAGTACAGCATGCCCCAAAACTTAACTCCATCAGATTTAAAAAGTTTCTTCAAATCACATAACCAAGTAGTAACTTGAAATGCTTCCTTATAGGTATTTAATGTTATCTAAGGAGCTCAACAAGTAATGTCAATTTGTCAAGTAATTAAAACTTTTTTCTTACTGTGTCCCTGAAATGGTGATATAAAAATACAACTGAAAACTTGTAGCCTGTAGAGATCACAAGGCAAAATGTGTAAAATCACAGATTTTTTTTTTTTTTTTTAATATCTAGAAACCCTTTCTGGTACTGGGATGACATTACAGCAATCAACAAACCTGGGTCAGAAAGTATTGAGAAACTAGTCTGTGCAAAACGATATGCTAGTTGCCTGCTTCACAGGATAGAAGGTCAACTGCACAGGCTACACAAAAGTTAAGAGTGTGTTGTGTGTGTTTCACTTGGGCTGAAAGACCAACTGAATAGCTTGGATTCATAGCTATCCAAAAAAACTAAACAAAAACAAAAACAAAAAATCCCCACCCCATCAACATCCTCCTCCCAACAACAGATAACCAAAGAACACAGACAGGATTTTTCTATGCTAGATCAAGGTCTGTATGCATTTTTGAATCAGTGTGGTGCTGTGAAACAATCCTTTAATATATTCTCCCTCAGAGTTAATGGGTTTCTTATTATAAGCAGAACAATTCCTGAAACACCAATTACTTGGAGGATTCTTCATGAAAATTAGTCTAATATTCTGAGGCAGTATTAAGGCAATAACAGAGATACACAAAAATAATCACAGCTACTTTCCATTCCTTGGGAATTTGGACAGGTAATCCCATAAGGTTAATAGTGCTTGTTATATACGGTAAAGAATGATTCCAAAACAACAGAAATCACCAAGGGATGGTAAAGGGAATTAAAAATGAAAGTAACTTTGCTTTTCTCATGAAAATAGGGCTGCTGGTAATTTTGAACAGTGGCTGTCAAAATCATGTCTTCTTCAAGTCAACTTAGATGCTAAAACTGGTCAAGAACCTGACTATGGAATAATTTAGTTTATCCAACTACTTGTTTCAAAAGAACACATTATTTCAGTACAGACTACTGACTGATGCTTCAGATAGTTACAGCTGCTATAAGCTTATCTGTATGGGAATTAATAGAAGTAATTTTAATGGGAAGGGAGTGAAAAATCCGAATTCTTGAGTATCATGGTTCTAGGGACAAAACTGCGGCTTCTGTGACCCTCAGAGAAAAACAACCTTGGACATACTAGGAACAGCAGTTTGCTCCTCTCACTACCTAAATCTCAAGTATTTATGAGATTTCTTTCCAAGAAGTACATGGTGCATAATGTCATATTCTAGGCAACACCATGACTGCTTCATTTTCATGAAGACCCAAGGAACGAGATAAAATAATTCTAATTCTCATACTTGTAAATTAGGAACAATAATTCTGCAAAGTAAAACTGATTTTGTGTACTCAGGCAATGGGATTAAGTTAATGCTAAAAGCTCTTCTCTTTGAGAAAGGTAATTTCTCCTGTTGAGGAGAATGGCAATAATTATTCAAAATTCCTGAAGTAGGCCAACCATTTGTCCAGAGGGCAAAGAAATCCTGCTTGACTGGCTTCCACCCGAAACCAGTGTCAAGTTCCTGACCTTATGAACTCCCAGAACAATATTCGGTGGAAAAGGAGGAGTTATTCTCTTTAACTCTTTTCTACTTTTTTTTTTAATAAGAGGAGGCAATGTGGTTATGTTTGTATTAGCACACAAAAATTGCTGTATTTGAAAATAGATTTTTATCCTTTATAAGATGGGTGACATTTTTCTTAGTTTCTTTTTCTTAAAAAGGTAGTGTTCATTACGGGAATACTTTTTGAACCAGCCACTATTATGCATGCTTTTATAGAATGTTATAGTTACTTTGATAGGACATTATCCTCAACATCAACTATATTACATGTGTCTTTTCAAAAAAAGATTTGAATGCAAAGATAAAAATACAGTTAGCAAATAAGATAACAGCCTAAATGAGAGAAGAGTGAAGACTTTGGAAGTGATAAATCAACTTAAATGTTACATGAAATCTAATGCCTTTTCCTCAAAGTATTTTCTGACTGGGACTGGTGACAATTGGTTTCAGAATTGGAGAAAAGTAAGAAAAGAGACCTGACAGCAATGGCCCTTAAAATGTGGGAGGATCTAACTTAAAAGATAGATAATACTTAGGAAGGCACTCCCTTGGGAGACAGAAAAAATGTTTATAAGCTCACAACTAAACTTAGAATTTCAGAACTTTCCTGAAATGCATCAATAGATCCCTTCCATAAAGTTTATGTATTATCAAGTAAATCCTGCATAAGGAAATAATGACATTTTTAGCTCTGTTCTACCAAGTTTGAAAGACTTTGGCTAACCCACCATTCCCAACGGGTCACTGAAGTCTTTCCTTGCTCCTAGACAGCCCCATTGCACTGAGCCCTGCTGATATCAAGAAACATGGGTGGGTCAGCATTGGGGATGACTGGTTCTTCATAAACCCTGGTTATGAAGCAAAAGCTTTACCCTATCTTCCTCTCAAGCTTGAGTTCTTCATACTTCAACCACACACAATGCATTGCAAAACTCACATGGCGAGAGAGCTCTAGAGTTCACTCACGAGAAGACACAGGAGTTCAAAACTGATTCCAGCTGGGTGGTTTTATAGTTGCCTGTATGAAATGATCTGTCAATTTTAGCTTTGAGCAACTTGGAGGAAACATAGCCCCACCTTGAAACATTCTTCACAATCCGCTTGGATAATACTCCTACTCCTAAATTCAAAGATTAAAAGTACCTGGAGAAAGAACTAACCTTTCTCTACTTGAGACATTTCCTTCAGGGCAGGCTAAAGGTATATTGGGAAAAGCAGTGAGGGAAAGACTATCATTTTTTTTTTCCTATCCATAGTATCCTGAGCTGTCAACTCAGCAGCTTTCACAAAAACTAAACCTACTTTTTAAAAAAGGAGAGCTTGAAAGTGTTGCACCATTAGCTATTCTGATTCTAGTCTATGCCGGGAAGCAAAGGTTCTTATTATACCATGTTCTATTTTTGATCTAATCCATATCAACAGCCTGAAGTCTCAGCATGGTAATGCTGGGGAAATTCTTTGATGATAATTGGAAACTGAACTGCCTTGCCCCTCAAGTTATACAATCTGACTGTCACTAGAAGTGTCATTTGGACTATAAAGAGCCAGGGATAAGAAACGTGGGCATCTGAAGTCTATGTGGAGGGTGCAGTAGCAAGTCAGAGCCTCTGGTGAAAGTGCTGGGGGTTAGGTCAGGATATAGACAGGAGAGGCTATCTGTCCATAGCCTGATATTTCAGAACCTCAAGACACACACTATACTTCCTTCACGATTCCTGAACTGCACTACTTTTACTTCTTGTGCAGACAACACAATACGTGAACAAAAGCCATACTACAAACCAGTTATTGAAAATGGTTAAATATAACACCAGGCGTTAAAACCCAGTACCTTTTTGTCATGATAAAGATTGTAACAAGAACAGGAAATGGCACAGCACAAATCCGTTTTCATGATAGTAATCTCGTGAATGTAAAGAGCATAGGAAATGGAACAAATGTAACCCTATTCCATTACCACCTTCAAACGGTAACCTCCTTTCCCTAGTCACATGCCCTAGTTATGGTCCTGATTAAAGCACAAAGGAAATCATACAGTGACGGTGACACTGGGGAAATGAAGACCCCCGTTTATTTGTGTGCATGTGTGAGCACCCAGTTTTCTTCCTTTGAACCCTGTTGCACTAGAGAATGCCATACAGCTGATACCCTAACTTTGGCCTGAATAAAGCAGGTCAGACATGGGAAGAACAAAGAAAGCTAAAAACCACAGAGTCGCCTGGGAATAGACATTCTCTCACCACCCTTTATCAGGATAAGGAAACGTTGACCTTCCCCTAAATAGAAGCAGTCAACAACGCAGAGGACTGAATACTTTTCTTCTGTGTAGCTCTCACAGCTCCTCAGCTTATTGAAGAAAACGGAGCTTCTATCTCTGGGTTGAGTGTGTTCTCTCTTTCCCCAGCTAAAGAAGTTGCAACTTGATTAGGGCTTATCTAAAAGTACAAAGGAAGAGTTTCGGGAACACAAGGAAGCCAGACATGGTTAAGGTCAGTCAGTCCGGGTTAGAGTTGGTGCTGCCACATTCTATTTATCTTTGACCTGGGCGTATTTTCCAGAGGGATCTGTTTCCTTTGGAAAGCTCTTTAACTGTGTGAAATTTATAATAAGTCATCTCACCCCAAGATGACTGCTTCAGATACGAGGGGGAGTAGTGAGGAATGATGGCTGAGTTTGCCAAATAAATACTAGGGAAGATGGAAGCCAGATTGCCTGGAGTACTGTGCCCACACCCCGCCTCAACCAAATGTCACTCACTCTGCCCAGCTGGCTAGTAACTCCTTACATGGCATCCAAGTAGCTGCACTATACGTTTCTTTTCCACTGGGGATTTGTCTAGGCAGGCAAGCCTGAACAAACTTCACATTTCCAGGCATCTTGGATATCTGTCCCTTCCAGATGATATCCCAGTTACCAAATGGACCTGATTGGTTAATGTGGAATGCAATAGTGTTCCTTGCCCTGGTTATTTGTTACTTGTTAAATGATGTTAGGAGATTCCCAGGCGATTTCACATCTTAAGATTGCAACTGGTGGCTTCCTTATCAGATGCCATGCAAAATGTTTTCTGTGGGGTGCATCAGTTTCCCAAGTATCCTATCTTGATTCCAAAGATAGATTACACTGGAATTATCTTTTCTAAGAAAGGAAGGAAGCTCTACATTTCAAATGGTCTAAAATTAAAGTAGGTTATAAGTACTGAAAAAAATAATTATTTGGGAACAATCTTACCATGAGAAAAAAAGTGAATGTATTGGAAAATTGGCTCAGAAAATTCTAATCGCTAACGTCTTTTAGACATTTTAACTGTATACGATTGTGGTGAATCAAATAGATCTGTTTGTACATATTTCAGAATATTCTAAAATACTCTTTAAACAAGTCATATGATTGGGGTAACTAAAATCTAGGTCAGATTATTAAATAGATCTCTATCCTCTAAATTCTTTTTTTTACTACATTTACCTCTGGGTTTTGATCACAAATGACTAGCTTAAATGGATATGTACTAGTTTCAATGGATATGTCCACCACTAATTTTTTTCTTTCACTGTGTGGTAAATTAGAAAGAGAACTAAACTAAGAAGGAGGGTGAGGAGGCAGAACTCACCAGCTGTGGAGCTTGGGGGCAGAGACCCTGGGCATTTCTGATCTTCAGTTTTCTCACTTACAAAATTAAGAGATTCTCCTAGTTGGTACTGAAGGTCCCGTCCAGCTCCCAAATCTAAGAGACATTGAGTTTTTATGAAATCTGTGTACACATCATCAGTATTCGTTATTGTCAATGTCATTCTATGGATTTTTGATAAACATCCCACAATGCCTTTTTTCAAATAGGGCATTCTCTTCTCTTTCCATGGATGTTAAAGCTCTGTGCCTCTACTTTGTGACTGTAGTTTTTGTTTTTACAGATGGGAGTTACTTCTTCAAAATTTGCTTACTTTCTACTTTTAAGGAATAAAGCCACCAGAATAGGAAAGAAGCTATGGAGTAAATTATATGAAAAGTTTTTAAAGCATAAAGTGGACCTACAGGAGAGACCAGGAGGAGGAGGGGTGTTTCCATTAGGACATTGCATGTATAGCCTCAAAGACAGACATATATTTATATAACAACTGCAACAGACTGGATGAGGGCATGAAAAGGGTTTGTATACATGAAGTTCTGAATCATATTTGGTGAGGAGACTTTTGAATTCTCCTAAGCTATCAGAGCCCAGTTTATAAAGAAATAAACCATTGCCCGAATATAGGATTAGAGAATATTAAAAATATTTTTTCAATTCAGAAGCGTGAGTCAGAACCAACAGGGTAGCCATAAAGTTCGTGTGCAATTTAAAATAGACAACTATGCACACCATCTATGCATAAATCGTGAAATAGCTCTAAGTGGAGCTCCTGACAGGCGTGGCAGCCACTGTCCGCTGGTATCTGTTCTGCTTCAGTACTCTCTTGGGTAACCTAAGTCAGTTTCAAAGGCTTTCACACTGTGGTACAAGAGATAAGAATTGTCTCAGGCTTGCACAGACAATAAAAACTGACCACAGTAAGGCTCCATTTCCCACCCCAGGAGTGGTATCAACTGAAAGGAGAACTCTCTTTGATCTTATCCAGGGATTTCATGCCACTCTACATTTCTCCACTTTGGCAGCCTATTTCCCAATTCCACAGTCGTTTTGGTTGTTTATTCATGTGAGTACTCAAAGGCACCTTATTTGAAATTATTTGCCACCTAGAAAAATTAAACAGGGATTCAAAGCACTTATCGTAGGGTGTGTGGAAGATATAAAGACTTCCTCGTGTACAAAGACAAATGGGTAACCATGTCAGCTCCAGCATGCCTCTCTGTGAATCAAGGGATTCTTCTAATATGACTTTAGACTTGTGACTTTATTCTAAGTTAGCATCTGGTGTCAAGAAGTTTTTGGCTAAACTAATAAACAGGTGATCAAATACATGTGACTTAGTTACCCAATGAAAAAGTAAACCAAGCACTATCAGCTATAACACCACCACCTAGTACAGAAAAAACAACTAAAAGGATACACAAAAACACAGAAAAATAGTTTTCCCAAAGGTTGTATTTTTTACTGTTCCCCTTGCCAATGCCAAGTACAGATTCCTACACAACTGATTATTCTTATCAGTCCTTTAGAAAGATAGGAGATAGAACTAATGTGAGTTGTGTGGTGTTACAGGGCTATAGGCAAATGGGCGAAGGTTAATGTTTGGAATCTAAACAGATCTATGTACCTTGTCATAGATCAACATGTTTTATTGTTAAACATAAAATACGTTTGAGTATATGTTGCTTATATCCAAGCATTTGAGCTATAGGGAGAAATTCAAGGAATAAGTTGGGAAGTCCCTATGTCTGAGATAAAAACAAAAGCCAAAGGCAATATATGTGATCAAATTCACATGATTCTATATAACATCTAAACACATTTTAGGTTGGGAAAAGGGTACACTGGTCAAGCTGAAACCAAGTGTGCAGTGATATGTATCTCTGAAAATAACCAAAGGGCTCTATTTGCCTTTATTAGGATGGGGAAAGATCTATGAATAAGGTAGATTTTGAGCAAATTATTGAAGAAATTTTAGAAATGAATGTAGGTGAGAATATGTATAAAAGTTTATAGCCTGGCCATGGAGAAACAGAAATAGGGCAGCAGCCAAGTTCAAGAATGGGGATGTTACTAGATTGATTCACAACCCAATTCAGGTACTTGAGGGATTTTCCGAAAAGAATTATGTGATCCCAGCAATTGAAAACTAGCTGATAGTATTTAGATGAACTTGCCCACAGAGAAGAGGGTGTTGAATCTAAATGATGAACCAAGAAATAGAAAGTAAGAGTCAAGGCCATCAGAACCCCAACAAGGCAGGTGACTAAAACACTCTGAGGCAACACAGTGTTGTACTTACAGTCAACATGGGCATGATTAGGGAGGGAAATTTGCGGGAGTCTACTTGGACTTTTAAGGGAATGGGAAAGACTTCTGCTAGGCAAGTAAGAAGCAGACTCTGTCCACAATGAGCTGAACAAGGTTGTTCTCTCCATTTTTTCCCCTCTTCTCCCCTATATCATTGGAAATGGATTTCAAAAAGGACTTTAAGAATAACATACAAAAACAGTGGCATAAAATATAATCCTATCTCTTGTCTCAAAGAGAGCTTCTATTTCTTATGCTTTACTGTCCCAAACATTGTCAGGGATGAGGACAGTGCAGAGGAATAATGCTCAATTGTTGAGCACACTGTACCGTGGATACCATGCTGAGGGCTTTGTGTATTTTCCTAGGTGTTGTTATTATCCTCTAGCTATAGCAGTGGTTCTCAACCTTCCTAATGCAGCAACCCTTTAATACAGTTCCCATGGGTTGCGACACGGTGTTGTACTTACAGTCAACGTAGAAGATGTTGAGAACCACTGATCTATAGGTATTTCACTGAATCTTTTTCTCTTAAATAATAAACTTTACCACATAATGTTCATCAGCTTCATTGTTTCAAGGAAGAAGTGATCAGGGCAAAAATCAGTGTGGAATGGCAGCCAGATGAAAATAAGGGTATTAAGACAAAATAAAACCTTAGGTGTTTTGTTTTTTCTTTTGACAAGTTTAACATTAAGTTGTATATAGATATCCAGACAGAGATGATATTGAGGAAAAAAACATCCAGTAAAGAAAGAGCCTAATACTGTTAAAACTAGAAAGTTCTATAGATTTGCATGGCTGAATTTCAGGAGAAATATTAGGACAGAAAAACTGATATTATGAATCCTTTGCTGAATTTCTGTGTTATTATTGCAGTGACATTAATCTACTTCTGTTTCCATGAAGCCAATGAACAAATTTTATGGACAATTAGGAATCTTGAACAGTATTAGCATAGATGAAAGATAATCTTATGCAAGACTTATATTCTGTACATCACTGGCAAATTCACTGGTTATAACAGGATTTTATTTTTATTCCATAAATACTAATGAGTATTTATAGTGTGAAGGTCACTATGTATATTCTTGAGAGAGCATAAAGTTGAAAGCTAGAAAATACATTTTCTCTAAGATGTTTCATATTACATTTGAAATAGTTGTTCCACCAGAGAAATGCCAATGTATTAATTATTCTATATTTGTTAGCACTTTCTGGGGGGTCTTTCAATGTAGCACGTGGGATTAGATAAGCCAGCAATTCCATATCAGGCTGAGTAAGAAATTTTTACTGTCCTTCATTTTAAGTAATAGAACCACAGTTGCCAAACATTCTTGGGTATTACAACTGAATAGAATCCAGTCCAATACATGAATAGAGTCCATCTCAATACATGTCCAATATCATACTTTGTTCTTTCTTAAGTAGGCCAAACTGAATTGGAATTTCTCTAATTGTTACAGGTTATTATGAAAAAAATCTTCAGCTCTAGGTAGATGATATTCTGTATCATTGTTTGTAGAGTAGGTTCTACATATTACCCGTTTCACACAGCAGAATAAATAACGATGTAATATGTGTATAAGTAGGAAATTCCCCTATGGGAAGGCTGTAACAGGTGTCCACCAAAGTATATCAGAATCAATGGAACCAAAATGCAAGGACATTTTAAAGATATTTCTTGTGACATCAATTGATATATTTTATTAAAAATGACAGGGCTTATTTGTAGCAATATAATTTACAGGCAAATTTATAACCAATATAATACTCAAGAATAAAACCCCAACTCAGGATTCTCAGAACTATAAAAGGCACTCCAAAGAAGAATGACCAGAGAAGACTTCTGACAACTTCATCAAGCATTACTCATGCTTGGCAGTTGGTAGTTGGATAAAAAGGTTTTTGTTTTTCTTTACAATATTACATCCCATTACTTTTTCTTTTTCTTTTCTTTTCTTTTTTTTAGAGAATCTCATTTTTATCACCTTTGGTAGAGTGCTGTTGTGTCACAGCTCACAGCAACCTCCAATTCCTGGGCATAAGCGATTCTCTTGCCTCAGCTTCCTGAGCAGCTGGGACTACAGGCACCTGCCAGAATGCCTGGCTATTCTTTTTGTTGCAGTTGGCCGAGGCCAGGTTCAAACCCACCACCCTCGGTATATGGGGCTGGCACCTACCCATTGAGCCACAGGCACCTCCCCATCCCATTACTTTTTCAATGATATTTCCCTTGGTGCCTTCAAGTGTGACTGAGCTTCAATATACAATACACAAGCATATAATCCATTCATTGGAAATGCTGAGAAACATAAATTCACAAATTGTTGGAGACAACAGAATATCACTTGGCATTTGCATGAAACGTTTTCCATCAATGTATGTTAAATTCCATTAGAGTCTTTTTTTTTTTTTTTTTGAAGTTTTTGGCCAGGGCTGGGTTTGAACCCACCACCTTTGGTATATGGGGCTGGCACCCTACTTGAGCCACAGGTGCCGCCCTAGAGTCTTGGTTTATTTTAACAACATTGTTAAGGTACAGGTAAATTTGGCCTTTAGAATTACACACATTGTATTATAGGAAATGAAGTTGTTATCTGCCCATGAAAAGCAGATATGAAGTTTATATTTAGGTTACAACTCTATCACCTTGATGTTCTTTCCCAGAAAAGTTTGCTGCCTTTCCAAAGTATAAGTAGAATGGACTTTAACAAAAAGTTGTAAATAACCCTGGAAAAAAGGAATTAAAAAACAAACCAACAACATAGTGGCTTGGCACATGAAAATTAGTTAGCATTAGAATCCATTGAGTTGGTTTGGTCAATGTTTGTAATCTAAAGACCTTGCACTTTGGAAAAATAACTTTTTTCTCTTGTGGCTTTTTAATGGATATTACTTGCATTCAAAGGTATTCTACATCAATTATCTCAAAAAAGATGCTGAAGAATATCTAAATTGCCACAAATCCTGATACAAATTCTTTCCAACCTCCTCATTCTTTTCCCCTAAAATTATAATTTTTATTACTTCCAACCTGGAGGTGTGTAACACCTGACAAATGAAATGACTGTATTTTTAATATTTCTTATGTCCATTTAGAAATATCTACATAGGGCATAATTTCTATGAGGCTGTATGTTATGAATTTGTACCATCCTTTCTTAAAAAGTGATGGTCTTTACACCAGGTAAGACAGATATGACATTGATAAATAGCTGTAGAAATTTTTGCTAAATGTTGAGGTAGTGGTGAATATTAATAATTTTTAAGTAACTTTTTTTATGGGTATGTAGCTCCTTTCATGAGATTCAGGCTAAAATTCTCATCAGCAAAAATTTTTTTTTCTGTTCAAAAGTTTGAATTTCTAACAATTATTGCTATTTATGTGATTCACAAAAGAAACCTTCCTTCACTGGCAATTGGCTTCTGAATATTTCCAAAATTTTAAACTAATCTAGGCAAGTTAAATCTAAGCTAAACAAGAAGGGAAGTGTATAGTTCAGGTTCCAAGCCTTTTTTTTTTCAAAAATGCTTTGCATGTCAAGAGGCTGAGGCAAGAGAATCAATCGCCTAAGCCCAAGAGTTGGAGGTTGCTGTGAGCTGTGACGTCACGGCACTCTACTGAGGGTAACAAAGTGGGATTCTGTTGCTAAAAAAAAACAAAAACAAAATTGCTTTGCATGGCATGATTGTAAGTACTTTAAGAGTCAGGGGTGATGATATGTTCTGTCTGTCCTCCAATATTACCTATTGCCATTCTGGACAAATAACAGAGATTCTACAAATGTCTGTTGAACCATTTCTATCATTGACCTCTCCCTTGCTCTCTTGAAGATTTATCTTTGGCTAACCACCCTGATGGGAAGTTATTTCAATGTTTGTCAATTAAAGCATTTAATAATTAAACAATGAGCTGAACGGGGAAGGAGCAAGCAAGCACTGACCCATAGGAACAGCTGATTAATACTGAAATAATGAAAGAGCTCAGAGTAGCAGCAGCAGTCAGTTTCATGCTGGCAAGGAAATGATGAGTGGGAAATCTGTGACACCTGACTTAAAATCAATGCTCCTGGAAGGTGATATAATAGCTCTGAGCTGGAAAAAAATAAGTACAGGGGGAAATCAAAGCTGACACAGTGAAACTGCATAGGAAGAAATGGGTAGAATAATGACAGTGTCAAGCATGTAATGGAAGTAATGAGGCACAACGTGACGGCGCTCAAGATCTCGCATCTTGTACGGCAACTGGTTAATTTAGCTGATTAATTTGCTTATTCACCTTTTCTTAATCCTTAGGGAGACCCTGGTGTTCTCCTTATAGTTTATATCATTTCCCAGAGAATCTTCAAAATAACACTTAATAGGGGAATACACTTAGGAAGAGGAAGTGAATACTAAGAATAAGACCTTGAACTTGTTTTATAAAGTGATGATCTTCTAACTCTAAAAGGATAAAAATCAATTTTTTCCTCTCAATGAGAAAATACAAAAGAGAGGAAAGGATGCGCCCCTATTTTTTCCTAGCTTTCAGAGAAAATTGTAAATAGTTGTAGTTTTTACTTTAAGTTAACGTCATTTAATATTTGAGATGTTAGAAGTCTCTACTTGTGCAGCATTATTTTTTCCTTATGTTAAATTATTCCTGAATTCATGTTTTGGTTGTAAAGAGATTTGTCAACGGCTTTCTTCACATTCTTCGATCTTAAAAATAGTAGGAGGTGGGTGTCCAAATAAGTGGCTAAATATGACCATTCACGAAAAGGCTTCCAAAGACATTTGGACCTGCCAACCAAACTCCATGCAGTTGGAGTAGAATTATTTTCAAGGTATAGTCAGCATCCTCTGAAAGCTGATTTAACGAGGCTAGATAATAGGCATCTCTTTGGTAAGTTAAAGGGTCTCAAGAAATAAGAAATGTTTTATCTTGGTTAAACTGATAATTTGTCCTACTTAAGCAAGTAACGCAAATTTCTTTCCAAAGCTCTGAGCTCATTAGCTCATAATTAGGGCAATAAATCTGGAATCACCAAACATATCAGGGAAAACATCACAGCATCTTGTCCTGTAGGAACCAGTAGAGAGTTTGCAAAAGTCCATTTGGATTCTGAATGTGACTGTGCACGTGATTATCATAAATTAACCACTAAGAACAAGAGGAGGAAAGAAAGGCTGAGGGGCAGGAATACATTTGATTGTTCCAGTTGAAAATAAAACTTTTTAAAGTATTTCTTAATATGAAGAATACTTATAATTCTAACATATATTATGTTTGTAAATTATCTTAAGGCAGGTCTTTTACACTAATTTTCACACGTGAGTATTTTTGTAAGTTAAGTCCTTCCTATGCTATGGAGGGAAACTGGTGGCTTGAAGTGCTGAGCAATGAGTCAGAATTCACAGTTAGTAATAATATCACGTCAAGAAAAGGCTCAGAAGATGGCTCTGCAAAGCACAAAAGCCTACGCTTCACCCCGGGCATAAAGAACTCTGGTGTCGACAGATAACTTGAACTACTCTTGAGAGAGAACTGTCAGCTCATGAGAAATCAAATAATTGTTTCCTTTATTTCAAACAAACAAACAAACAAACAAAAAAGTTGACTCTGCACAGCTTATATGTATCACAGCCCACCTTTCATTCTTATTTAAACTTGCTTGTAAATTGTTTACAAATAGGCCGCTTCCTCCCTCAAAGTTCATATTACCTGATATAGTCTGCTAACCCATGCTTGTACATGTGCTGTATTTTCTGGTGCTTCTGAGCTCTACCCAACTTGCTCATTTCCCTGATCATGGGAGATTTCGAAAAAGCCCATTCACATCAGTACTGCTCCATGCCTGCCCAGCAAGGAAAACTAACTTCAAGGTTAAGGCACAGGAGAACCTGGAGCTGCCTGTGTGTTTATCCTAATACACGCCACTCTGACCCTAACAGCAGCGAATTTCTTCAGGGTTCATATTACAAGTGAGAATGTATTTCTTCTGGCTCAAAAAGCGGTATGTTGAGACTCTATATCTTTCTGGTCTTACAGAAGAGCAGGGTAGGCTCCCCAGAGATCTATTTGCTCCTATCAAGTTGTTACTAATGAAGTGGAAACTTCTCTTCAGTTATTTCTTTGGATCTCCTTTGGGTCTAAAATGCAAACTGTCAGCCAAGATGAAACTAGCAGACGATACTTAACTTTTGATTTTGTAAATTTTTATCTGAAAACCAAAGATAACCAAAAATGCTAAATAAAGCAAGTGTGACATGCATTTGCGTGTGTTTAATCCCTAGAAGGCATGCTTTTAGAGAAGAAAACACACAGGGTAATCCTAGTGTAGGCTCACAGGCAAAGAGGAAGAGACTCACCATGTGATAATAGCTAAAAATCCAAATGTGTCCGGAGGGATTTTAATTTTGTATTTGACTCTTTAAGGGGCATCAGTAGTCTGGCTACAATTTGAAATATTTAGAACGATAGAGGTAGGTATGACAACTGAAATAAACTGATTATTATTAATGACTCATATTGGAATTTGCATTTTCCTGTTACCTTTAGAAAACTTAATATTTCTTTGCCCTCTTCCCCTTTCTTTAAGGTTTCAAAGACATGTGTAACCAGTCCTGTCCAGTCCTTAGGCAGAGGATTGAGCACTAATTTACATTTTCCCAATATTGGCCTTTCAGGGACACTGGAAAGTGCTGTAAATGTAATAAATATGTTCATCCACTATATACAAGTCTTTCCGAAGAATCAGTTTTTCAAACTACAGCACAGGTACCCTGCCATTTTCGGATAACACAGCTGCAAGCACCATCTCACCTGGCAGACCCACAGGCACCATCAGTAGTAAAGGGCTTAAGTCCAGATTGACATTTAACTACAGTGAAGTGTGGGCAGAAAATGGTAATGATTTCCAGAGATAATACAATGTAAGAGAGAAATTGCCGTAAGTGGGTTTAAATACTGAAGACAAAATAACACACAAAAGTTTCAAAGTGATACAAATGGTTTAGAATTCTTGTAGATTGCTAGGAAAAAAATAAATATGATAAAAAGAAAAAAAAACAGAAAGAATAAAAGGGAAATATAGCAAATATCAAGCTATTGTGAAGCTTCTTTTCATCAGCATTCCACTTTACCACAGGTCAGAAGAGACAGCCCCACTCTTTGCCCACCCTTCTCATCCCTTAGCTACACGTCCCCAAATCCTCAGGTCATGGTTCTGACCATATTTTTCTCTTATCTCTCTGTGCTGACATGCTGTGACTGAAACAGAATGAGGGCTAAATCCTGAAAATAGACCTTCCAGCTCAGTGCCTGTGCCTCAAGTGGCTAAGGCGCCAGCCACATACACCTAAGGTGGTGGGTTCAAATTCAGCCCGGGCCCACCAAACAACAATGACAGCTGCAACCAAAACATAGCCTGGCATTATGGTGGGTTCCTGTGGTCCCAGCTACTTGGGAGGCAGAAGCAGGAGACTCGCTTGAGCCTAGGAGTCGGAAGTTGCTGTGAGCTGTGATATCACAGCACTCTACACAGGGTGACAGCTTGAGGCTCTGTCTCAAAATAATAAATAAATAAAAAATAAATAGGCCTTCCTATCCTCAAATACCCATCCCCATCTCAAGTTTTCTTTCCCATAGACTTCTGTGACACACAAGAAGCCAGAGGAAAACAGAAAACGCATACTGGATGCTTCATATTTATGGTGGGGAACTTGGATAATGGGGTGAAGAATAATCTGTAGGCTTCCTACAGATCCAGTCGGCGGTTCCTTTGTGCCTCTTTATTGCCATTTTGATAGAGAGTACTCAAGGCATGGAACATTTTTAGTTTAATCAAGAAAAATAGGTGTACAAAATTTGTCTTTAGACTCTGACCCAGATTCTGTCCTCTTTTCTCCTTTCGGGATCCCAACTGGAAAACTCGTGGGCCCCGCCTCTCTCATCTGCATCTTCCTGTCAGGGTCCAGTCAGTGTGCTGCTCTCTGAGGTGGAATCCACATTCCAGCCCTTGCATCTAGTTCTGGACTGTAACGCTTTGTCCCTCATACTGCAGTTACAACTCTGTGCATGCTTATGAGATCAGCTCTGAAATAACTGTATGTAAGGTTTAACATGAAGACAGTGGCAGGGAGAGGTGACTCTGGACCCCTCTCTACTTCCTAACTTCTCTTTTGTACTGGAGGCAGTGCACAGGCTGCCCAAATGGCAGCACAGACTTCGGAGGTGCCAGATCATAAAGGAGCTTGGACCTTGTTTTAAATTCTACTTGTCAAAACTCTGGAATATGAAAACAGGAAGGGTTTCATTCGGCCTCTAAATCAGTTCCCAGTTTTCTCCTTGTCTGGTGCCCATCAAACCTCGGCTACTGAAGCCACTGCACATGATCTGGAATATGCACATGTCCCGCAAGGCTGGTGATGCGTATGTCATGAGCAATTTTCTTTTATATTTAGACCAATTCAGGAAAAATAAAATTGTTTATAAGCTGATTCAAAAAAATTCAACACAAAGATAGTTTCCTTTGGTCTTTTGTTAGAGAACATATACCAATTTAATGTCAGTAAAAAAAGTTGAACCTCTTCTTAGTCACTAAGAAGTTCAAATTTGTCATAATACAGGGCGATTTTCTCTTGCATCCTGAAAATAGGTCCTCTGTGACATGGACAACTTGGGGAAATTGCAAATCTGAGTCAAGGACTGCTCATCACTGACCTGGAATCTTATTCTTTTTAAGTCATTTAAAACCCAGAACCACTGGAGTCAGAATTTCTAGAAGGGGCCATTCTTTTGCAAGTGAGGTCAGAGAGCTCTAGACCTGAGCCGTGGAAAAAGAGGAGGAATTGAGAATGTAAATTCAACACCTAATTTGAGCAGGGTCAAGTGCATAGGTGAGAGAGATAAGAAAAACCTCATCAAGGAATAGAGAATAGGCTGGATGGATACTTAGTGACTATCTAATATCACTTCCCAGATCTTAAAGACAAAGAATTGAATATATTACATAATTTCCCAAGGCAGCCAGTAGCAAAAGCTTGGGAGTCAAGACAACTTCAGTTTGATTACTGGTCCAGCATTTGCCATCTGTGGGACATTAGGTGTGTTACTATAAATCTCCTTGCCAGTTTCCTCTGTGAAATTGAAATGATTTCGTAGTACCAATTCATAAGGCTGTTGCAAGGAATCAATGAATCTGCTTATACATATAAATCATTCAAGCAACTGACATCACTTAACATATAGCAAACTTTTTCCTACGACTCTTTATCTACTCTAGGCATTTTAATGTGTCCTCATGATTTTCAGAGTAATTTAAAGAATAGATACATATCTTCCATTTATATAACATTCCTAGAAATTGGTATTACTATTTTTATTAATTTTTTTTTTTTGAGACAAGAGTCTCATTATGTTGCCCTCAGTAGAGTAGAGTGCTGTCACAGCTCACAGCAACCTCAAACTCTTGGGCTTAAGCGATTCTCTTGCCTCAGCCTCCCAAGCAGCTGGGACTACAGGCGCCTGCCACAACACCTGGCTATTTTTTTTGCTGTAGTTGTCATTGTTGGTTAGCTGGCCTGGGCTGGGCTTGAACTTGTCAGCCTTGGTGCATGTGGCTGGTGCCGTAACCACTGTACTACAGGTGCCAAGCTTTAATTTTTTATTAATTTAGAATTAAAATAGAAAATATATCCTACTTTAGTTGTCTGATATTTAAGTAGGTATGTATTGTAAACTTAGGGCAGACCTGAAAACATGTAGTAGCTCAACATGTTGGACAAGCATTTCAGGTCTCTCCGAGCCTTGAAGAATGGGAAAAAAGGAGGTGGAATAGCTTCCCCCCATTCAGAGGTAATTCCTCCTTAACCCTGCTCAACTCAGACAGCTCTGGGCTGTGAAGGGAAAGGAAGGGGTCACTTACAAGGAAAGGATTTAAAAAACTGCTTTCTTGTAACTCTACCTTTCTCATTAGAATTTCTCTTACCATGAATATCTTCCTTCCTCTGCTAGCTCTCTGCTTATCTATCAAGAACAAATTCACCCTGAAAATGTCCCAAGGTTCCCAGCTCAGAGCTGCCCCTTAGTCCCACCTATTACCTTTGTTATTCATTTAGATGCTAATCCCAAGGAAGTGTTCTGATGCTTTAATGTTTTGCTATTACTTTTCTTGTGTTTATATTTTGTTTCTAAACTAGACTATAGGCAACTTAAAATTCCATGAGTTACCTTAAAAAAAATTAATTGGTTGATCAAAGAAAGTAAAGGAAAAGGTAATGTAGAAAAAGAAAGTAAACACCGCAACTCAGAAGAATTTACCAGAACAACTCAAATAACAGCTTTGTCCCAAAGCCCCACCCCAAAACTAAGCAGGATTGAAATGGCCAAAGCAATAACAAAGCTCAGTAAATATTTAGCTTGTCTTGGACTACGGCAATAGATTCCTAACTAATCTCCTTGCCTCCAATCTCTCCTGTCAAATCCATTCTCTACACAACTGATCAAATGATCTTAGGAACTCAGGAAGTTGTTTAACTGAATTTATTAAACACATATTTTGCACAGGAAAAAATTACCTTGATCTGAACAATTTTATCACTTCTATGTTGTGAGTAAAAAGGCACAACTTTGATAATTAAAAGAATGAGAAACTCAGGAAACATATGTTTGGTACAATGCATGTAGGTGATTTCTAAGATACCAAGGGTGACCAAGCAACCATGGCAAAATAATGATTCTTTATATATTCTATATATGTACGATTTATAATTTTACCACTGAGTATCTTACTGGAATTTTAATGATCTTAGAAGCTATAACTCAGGAAATCTTATACATTACATAGATTCATTCATTCTTTCAAAAAGCAGGTATTCAGTGCCTACTACATTCCACACAGCAAGACTGATAAAACACAAGGCAAGTAAAACAAGAAATACTGGCATAGTATGATAACCTTGCTTTTTGTTAACCATGACAAAATAAACGCGTATGGTTTAATCATACCTTTGGAATCAGGCAGGGTCCGAGCAGGAAACAAACAGCACATTCTTACTAGGAAAGTGTGGGAAGAGCGAACGTCCCTTCTATGAGCTGGGTAGAAGGAAAACATCAGGCCGGCAAGGTGTGTGAGAAGAGATCTATGTCACCCTTAGGCCTGCAGGAGCAATGGGGAAGGGGTGTTACTGGAACTCAGGGACAGGAGGGAACTTGAACAGAACTGAAACCTTTGAAATCCTGCGGGACGGAGCCCGAAAACTGCACATGGCCCTTCCTCTCTTCACGCCCATCTCTGCAGTCAGAGAGTGACCAGACTCACCAGTGGGATCGTACATGCCGGCCTTGCGCACTCAGGCTGCAGACAATGCGGGGAGAGTGGCGCACAGACCCACACTCCACAGTGACTTCATTTAGCATCCCTTTAACACTTGGTTAACTATTCAGTCATCATCGGTTGGTTAAACAACACAAAACCATAATGAATGAGTGATTTCGAGTGTGTTTTCAAAACAGCACAGTAGTTTTCTACTGAGATTCCTATAGCAAGGTGTCAGAGAAGCTGTTGACATTCACGCTGTTTATAGAAAATGGAAAATTAATGAAGCAAGAAGAAAATGATCAATTAGAACTTGCTTTGACTGTGTAAAACTTCTAATTTGAACCATATATAAACTGTTTACCATTTATGCCTAATTACCACGTAGCACAATATTGTGTATCATTAACCATGTGCCAAATTAACTTCATAATACTAACTTTGCAATGTTAACTTTATGCTATTAGTTCAGTTCAAGATGGGGCAGTTTTTATAGGTTTTGACTCATGGAGCATACTCTTCCTTCTTTGAACTCAACATCAATATTTGCTTCAGTGGTATTCTGTCCAATCATGTACTCTACAAAGACCTAGAAAATGAAAAAAAAATGTGGCACATCCTTCAGAAGTAATATAGGATGGCCATAAAGTTCGTGTACAATTTTAAACTGCAGACTGTTTTAAATTGCATACGAACTTTATGGCCGCCCTGCATATGACTTAATTTAGTAGCTCTTAGAGCCAAACGATAGCCCAGGATTGGGATATCAACTAATTCTAGACATGATATAAAGCAGGGAAAAGCTCATGCCAGACTCTTTATAGCTCTGAAGTCATAGGACTCAGTATGCAGTGAACTGCCACCAGGAGGATCAGATGGGCAAGGAGTGTGCTATTTTTAGCAAATGTATCCTGATCACTAAGATGACATTCCATTTTTGCACTTGAACTAATACTTGATTATAGTGTAAAACTTGAGACAAGCTGACCTGCCACCAAATCACCAGTGATTAGCATTATCAGGTTGTATTCATACTGTGTGTTTGAATTTCCAATCATGATAAAAAGATCTTATGGCTGAGTTTATGCATTTATTCTCTAATTTGTCAAGAATTTTTCTTTTGCCTTGATAAATGGACAGTAGACATAATCCACAAATTCTAGATCCTTTAAATTGATGGGCAGAGTTAATGCCTGAAATATATCACAAGTTGGTCCCAAAATCATCAGTTTAATTCTATCAGAAAAGCCATAGCTTAGCCCTGAGCCTAAGTTATAATTAAGTGCATGGTATGCATTTTAAAGGAATGATTTACTTAAAAGATATGTTCTCTTTGATTTAAGATAATAGTTGAGTTATTTCATCTTACTTCTGGATAAGGACTTATATTCAGAAATTTAAAAGAATAAGCATACACTAGAGTACAGGCTCTACGTTATGGACTTACAAAATATCCAGCACTCCAGGAATTTCACTGAGAATTCATCTTCTAAAGTCACAGGTACCTTCTCAGTTAATGTGTCATCACTGAGGGTCCTCCCTGGTGACAAGAGGGAGAACGGTGGCATTAAGTCCCAGTACACACCACAGGGAAAACAGCATGTGACATGGAGAAAGGGCAACTGTTAGCATTGTCACATCAGCCCTGCGTGTTGATGTGCTATCTGACCTTTGGTACAGAGAGGACTGCTGAATTAATCACCGACATGTGAATAGGCTTTAACTGAACATCCGTGGTAGAAAAATTATGGAATCAAGACACACTATTTTTTTTAAAAGGTTAAGAACACCTGCCATATTAACATTGAAATAGTAAGTATAGCTACTCTACATTTTTGGCCTACGTTCTACCACATACTTAAATCGATCAGGTTAATTAATTCTTTGAACAACTATGTGAGGTAAGCCATAGACTCACTACTCAGAGGAAGCAAGGAGATACCTGGGTAGATTATGTATGGCAGGAGGAGGCTGGATTTGAGACTAAGCCTAATTCTAAGGCTCACGTCCTTTCCACTCTTGTGTAAGTCTTAGTAGTGCCTTCTCTGCAGTTATAATCGTTGTTTCTCCATGGAGATTTCCCCCATTACCTTGTACACATAAACCCATAGCTTATCCCTGACACAAAGCAGAATAGTCTTCCTAAAGCAGCAAGAAACAGATCAACAAAGCAGAAGTACTGTTGTGTATTGGGGCTTGGGCCAGAGCTGTGGTCAGTAGATTACAGCAGGAAAATGTCACACTTTGGGGGTTAGAGATGATGATTAATATGTCTTCTTTTATCAGAGATGAGTTGAAAAATGTCAGAATGGCCAATGATCCAAGATTTCCAAGAAATCTGCTGGAAAAAAGAACTATTTTTTCCCTTAGCATTTAAAATAGCCCATGTAAGTGCTCTGTAGCCCATCCTTTTAGGAGGACTGTCAGGAGTTAACGATTACAGAGCTCTCCTTCCCACAGGCTCACTCTGGCACCTGCGCCTTAGATCCCATCCCTTGCAAATGCCTCAAGAATCTTGTTCCCACATGTTTTACCTTCATGTCTGGAATCTTCAGTTTCTTTTTCTTTCCTCTTTTTTTTTTTTTTCTGCTTTCAAACTTCACCAGAAACCTTTAGTTTACTTGGCTGTCCCCTCAAGCTACCGTCTTATTTCTCTCATTTTAATTTCTAAGCTTTTTGAACAAGTGGTCGGTCTGCTGTCATCTCTTTGTTCTGTACAGCTTCCCTGCAGCCTCTGACACTCTCACTGGGACCCACCACACTTTCACAGACTGCAGGGACTTTCTGTTTGCAGGAACATGGGACTTCTCCTGGTCCTGGTTCTCGCTATCTCTCTGGCATGGTATTTTAACTGCACGCTCTTTGAAATGCTGCCGTCCTTCTCGGTCCTCTTTGTCTGGCTTCCTCTCCTTCCCCCCTCCCCACCTTTTAAATTTGTATAATTTTAGGTCTTTCTGGGGGGAGTGATAATGAATTTAATCTTTTTTTTAAAAATAGCTTTATTCAGGTATAATTGACATAAGATAAGCTGAATGTATTTAACATATTTTGATCTATTTGTATTCCCATGAAACCATCACTACAGGCAAGATAGCATATGCGATCCAGTCGCCCCCCAAAGGTTTCCCCAGGATCTTTCGTAATCACTCTTTTCCCTCTCCCCAATCACCATCTGTTCCTAAGCAACCGTTAATTTGGTTTCTGTCACTATAGATTACTTTTCATTTTCTAAAAGGTTGATAAATGAAATAACATAGTATTCACTCTTTTTTTGGTCTAGATTTTTTTCACCCAGCATCATAATTTTGAGATGCATCATGCTGTTTCCTATACCATTAGTTCATTCCTTTTATTGTTGAGTATGAATTTATTTTATAAAGCTAGTACAGTTTGTTCAAATTTTCATTTCTATCTTTTCTTTGATGGACTTTTCTGCTACTGCCAGTTTGGAGTTATTATATATAAATTTTTTACTAACATTTATGTGCAAGGTTTCCTATATGCTTCCTTTTCTGCTGAGGGGGGGAATGTATACAGTAATATACTTTCATTAAAAACTTACAAACGGCTTGGCGCCTGTGGCTCAAGTGGCCAAGGCGCTAGCCACATACATCTAAGATGGCAGGTTCAAATCCAGCCTGGGCCCGCCAAAACAACAATGACAGCTGCAACCAAAAAATAGCCAAGCATTGTGGCGGGTGCCTGTGGTCTCAGCTACTTGGGAGGCGGAGGCAGAAGACTTGCTTGAGCCCAGGAGTTAGAGGTTGCTGTGAGCTGTGATGCCACAGGACTCTACTCAGGGGGACAGCTTGAGGCTCCGTCTCAAATAAATAAATAAATAAATAAATAAATAAATAAATAAATAAAAACTTACAAACAAATTTCCAAAATGGTGTACAGCTTACATTTCCACCAAGAAATGGTCTGAGGGTTCCAGTTCCAGGTCCTTGCTAACACCTGATATAGCCAGTATTTTATTTTATCCAATTCTAATATAAGTATGGTAATATCTTAGTGAGGTTTTAATTTGCATATCCCTAATGACTAATGATGTTGACTATCTTTTCATATGCTGAGTTGTCATCTGTATACTTCTTTGTCAAAGTGTCTTTAAATCTTTTCCTTTTTAATTGGATTATTTGTTGGATTGTGTTTGAGAGGTCTTTATTTATTCTGGATACAAGACCATTATCAAAATATAATTTTCAAAGATTTTTCTCATAGTCTGTGACTTTCTTGTTAATAGTATCTTTCAAAAAAAGGTGTTTTTCTTTGTTGTTGTGGTTTTCCCTGAGACAGAATGTTACTCTGTCATCCTGGGTAAAGTGCTGTGGCATCACTGTAGCTCACAGCAACCTGAAACTCCTGGATTCAAGCAATCCTCTGGCCTCAGCCTACCAAGTGTGTGGGTTGACAGGCTTGTGTCATCAAACCCAGCTATTTTTTCTATTTTTTCTTTTAGTAGAGATGAGGTCTTACTCTTGCTCAGGCTGGTCTCAAATTCCAGACCTCAAGTAATCTACCTGCCTTAGCCTCCCAGAGTGCTAGGATTGCAGGCATGAGCCACTGTTCCTCCCAGCCTCAAAAAAAGCTTTTAATTTTGATTAAAATCATATATATTTGTTTCTTTTTCTTTGATAGATTATGTCCTTTGTTCTGTGTCTAAGAAATCTTTACCTACTTCAATGTTAAAAAGATAAATTGTTTCCGTTTTTAGAAATTTTAGATTTAGGCTTTAGGTGTAGGTCTGTGTTCCATTTTTAATTCCCAATATCACAACCTTCCTCACTCTAGCTTTATAACAAGTCTCAGAACCAGGCAGTATTGGCCATTCAACTCTGTTCCCCAACCAGGGGCATTTCTGGTTTTGACTTGAGCTTTCTCTCTAAACATGACTGGCCTTAGTGAACTCCATAAACTTTCTCCAATTCCCATAACCAATTTTATGGTAATGGCTTTTTGAAAAAAAAAAAAAAAAGCAGAACCACTAGCCCCAGCTTCTCCTTTGACTAAAATACAAATGACTATACTTGGACATAGTATTTTTTCAAGCTCCAAACTCTTCTCAACTTCTACTCTGATACTCTCTATCAGTGTCCCTGCCAACTTCATGATGTCAGCCCCACCATCATTCTTCTTTCTGTTGCCCAGACTTGAAACTTCATCTTTAATATATAAACCTTTCTTTCTTCTTCTGATCCAATAAATCACCATGGCCTGGCCATTTTCTTTTTCATTCAAAACATCTTTCATATGTATTCCCTCCATTTTCCCACTCTTACTGTTATTAAAGTTCATACTGTCGGCTCGGCGCCTGTGGCTCAAGTGGCTAAGGCGCCAGCCACATATACCTAAGGTGGCAGGTTCGAGTCCAGCCCGGGCCTGCCAAACAAAAATGATGGCTGCAACCAAAAAATAGCCAGGCGTTGTGGCAGGCACCCGTGGTCCCAGCTACTTGGGAGGCAGAGGCAGGAGACTCGCTTGAGCCCAGGAGTTGGAGGTTGCTGTGAGCCGTGATGCCATGGCATTCTACCCAGGGCAACAGTTTGAGGCTCTGTCTCAAAAAAAAAAAAAAAGTTCATACTGTCACTTTCTCATGCTTGAAGGGATGACGAAAGGTCTAATTGACCATCCTGCTTCCGGACTGACCCTGCTTCAAGTCATTTCTCAGATTTATCTTCCTAAACCAACTTTATGCTCAACTCAAACTCAAGCTGAAAAGTTTTCCTTTCCAGGCTTGTTTCCTCCCTTGCCCTTCTTATAACTTGCTCTCATCTGTCCTGGTCTCAAATTCCTGAGCTCAAGCAAACCACATACCTCAGCCTCCCAGAGTGCTAGGATCATAGCAGTATATAATCCTCATTTGAACACAATTCTGGCTATTAAAAATAAAATTTAAGTAGAGAGAAATTGTAAGTAACTCCTCTACTTAAACTGTACTTTTAGCATTTTTCAGTGTACTTGAAAAGACACATCATCATTTGGCACTGAATCATTTTGTTTTATTTAAACTTGTACCTTACCCAATAGTCATTTAAGGACCTACTGTAGGTTATAAATAAACGGAAACAAGGTTTGGTGAAAATGAATTGTCTCTACATCTCTCAGACAAGAAGTAGGCTAGTTCAACTAGTGTCCTATAGAAATGAAGACAAATTCCTATGACTGTAGGCAACTAAAAGAGAACTTTCAGAAGTAACATATTATTCCAGATTCCCCCTTCCTTGATTAAAAGTGCAACAAGATCATTACCCTTTAGGGTTCCAGTCCTAATCAACAGTCATGGTAAAGTAGAATTTATCATAAATGAAATAAACTTTAAAAGTTTACTAGCCTAGGCTGGGCATCCGTAGCACAGTGGTTACACTGCTGGCCACGTGCACCAAGGTTGTGGGTTCCAACCCAACCCAGGTCAGCTAAACAACAATGACAACTGCAACAAAAAAATAGTCAGGCATTGTGGCAGGCACCTGTACTCCCAGCTACTTGGGAGGCTGAGGCAAGAGAATCACGTAAGCCCAAGAGTTTAAGGTTCCTGTGAGCTGTGATGCCACAGCACTCTACCAAGGGCAACATAGTGAGACTCTATCTCAAAAAAAAAAAAGTTTACTACCCTATATTTTATAGAAGAGATACTAAATAAAAATATTTTCTAATAAATACAAATCTCCTTTATATTTGAAAGCAAATTGTTTTGATACAGAGAGAGAATTGTTAAATACAGAGAGTCATGAACTACAAAGTGCATCTTCTCTTGCTTTCCACAAATGTGGTATTCTGAACATGACATTATTAATATTAGGATAATTCCAGAGTTAAGAGAAAATATTATAGTTCACTATCCTGGTATAAAATGATTTCTTTAAAGATAAGTATTTATCTTTTCCCCCCATTGGTACCTAAGCAACTATCCTATATATGTTAAGCATATATTGTGTATTTACAAATTGAATTCAGTAACACTATTTCCCCAATATTGATAATATTGGCACAGTTAAATAATTGGCTTTAAAGTTTCCATTAGATTCCTAATTTGCAAGAAGAAAATTGACAATGAAAAGAAGCAATATAATTCCAGGATTCCATCTTTTCTAAGGAAAGAAAATAAAAAGGAAGGCCTAAGTCAGAGCAGGGTACCTATGAGATCATTTTCTAATGTCTAATGCAGACTCAAATGCTACAAAGTAAAAATTAAAAAAATATAGCTTGTATTAGCAGAATTACTTTCTTCCAAGGGGCTCTGTTTTTTGAAAAGACTGCCCTGTGTTCAAGGGCATGCAGGTTCAGGTCCATGAGAGTGTGTGGGGTAAAGGTGTCACAAACCAGAACATGGTGTTTACAACACCAGGCCCCCGTGCAGGCTCACACACACTGCAACGTGACAGCTGTCTCAAAATATAGCAGAACTGAGTTCCCCAGGATTCTCACAAATAGAAGGAAACTAGCTTATTTTTCTGTTTTCCCACTTCATCTATGAAGAGTGAGGGTCAAAGAAGGCCAGCCTCACACAGCAAGCTGGTCTCAACCTTGTGGTTGGATTGCCTCACTGCTCAAGGGCTGCGTGGCATTAACTTTCACCTGCTCAGGAAAGAGATGGAAAGTGCAATGCTTTGTTTGGATGAAAACACAAGAATTCAGGTATCCAAACAAAACAGCTTAGATGAGAAAACGATTCAGCTTATTAGGATCTGCGCAGACAAATAGGAAAGAAAGAAAGAAAAACAAACAAAACAAAAAACTATAAAACCTATCATTTCTCAGAAAACTAAATTCTCTATCTCCCTACCAACAAAAAAATCAACCCGAAAATTTTGATTTTTAAGAAAAGATGTGGGTGGTGGTGTAGAGTAGAAAAGAGTAAAACTTACAAAAGAGAGATTTAGAAATATATCAAATTACACGTAATGCATGCAATGTGAGTTCTGATCATTCTGGAAAGATATTTTGAACATGAAAAGATTTGAACCAACTTTAAAAGGAATGGAGAGGGACGTGAGAGAGTGAACTTGTCCATTTAAGCATGTTTTTCCCCTAGTCCTCACTGCTCATCTAAAAACAAGAAGTAGAGCAGGTCAGGAAAGGGGTTATGGTTAACACTGCAAGATGAAAGATAAGCAGCCAGGCAGTTAGAAGCCAAGGCATTTTATCTAGAAGAGCAGGTCTGGCCTTGTTTCCATCTTGATAAGAATTAGATTGGAGAGCTTGTTTGTCTATAGACTAGGATGGGGTGGAGGGGAGGGGTCGGGGCTGAAGAAAGGGGACAGAGAAGTGGGGGTGGGGGCTGAGTTATGGAGTTGTGGCAAACCGCTAATGTAGTGATAATTCCCTCTTTTGTGTGCTAGGTCTACCTGAACTTTGAAATTACTAGACTTGTCTTTTTAAATAATATGGCTGTGTTTCTTTCAAATGTGAAGACTTAAATATCTAGAAAGTTTAGGTGACCTGAATAGGTCTATTATCCCAGTTTAAACTTTTAAGACAATAGCTAAGTGGTTGGGCCACTGACAGAATTTAAAGTAAACGACCTTTCAATTTAAGTGCTCTTCAAATGGTATTTTATCTTTATTCTGAAGCATATGCACAATATATAGTATACTCTGACTTGTGCTTGAAAGTCATATTTTCAAGGTTTTTTTTTTTTTAACAGATTCAATTATAGCAGCTTCTACTTTCATACTGTTCTGATCTGACAATATAACTAATTCAGAAGTAGCATATTTATATAATTATTAAAATTTGCAAAGTTCTATGGTCACCAGCATTTGTTCTGATTGGAGCCCCAACAGCAAAAATAACAGGTTTTCCTGGGTTTTTTTTTTATTTGTTATTGCTTTTAGAATTTCAGCCCATAAGAGAACCAAGAAATCAGAAATTCAAAATGAAAAGGGTCATCTATTTTTTTTTAAATACAGCTTTATAATTATTCGTGACTAATGAAAATTATTCTTAATTGTAGTGGGTTTATGCTGCTTCATATCATTGGTTATTGAAGTAGAGTTTACTGAATAATGTAAGATGATCAGCACAGGATGAAGCATTATAGATAGGACGGATGTTATCCATGAACCTGCTGGGGTTTAAAATCTGTACTATATGAGAGAGAAACCAGAACATTTTTAGCCCAAATGATTAGATACTAGAACAAGTTTGTACAAGTGACAGGTGGAAGACAGCATCTTAAAAGAATGTATTCTTACTTATCTTGGCCACTTTACAGATTGTCTGGCACCTTGAGTCTTATCTTCTCTGTGGTCCTGAGGCAGTGCTTTAGATAATCATCTCTGGACACTGCCCTGACCACTAGGGGCAGTGTCTAGAATGCTCTACTAAGATAATTCTCTTCCCCAATACTCAATTTAACTTTTCTTCTCTTCATTGGCTACTCAGACATAAGCAACCACCTAGACATAAGCATGTTAGTATCATTCTAAAAACTGTCATGCATAACTAATACCTACATACATTCACATAGGGACTCACTTTATTCATAGGACTTAAAGCATTTTTCTAATTAACAATACATTAATATTTTTCCATATCATTAGTCAACAACATAATTCTTTACAGTTGTATGATATCACAGTACATGAATATATTGTTTTTTTTAATCAGCCTTACTATTGAGTGTTTTTGTTACTGTGTCTTTATTAATTTAGCAAAAACTCAATTCACTGTTACTATGTGCTAGACGCTATCATAGTATTTACCCACTTAATTCTTCTAAAACCTGATTAGATCCTGTAAGTACTGCACGTCTACTTAATTGCACAATGACAAATGCTGGGGAGGGTGCCGAGGGAAGGGAACTCTTGTGCACTGTTGGTGGGAATGTACATTAGTACAGGCATTATGGAAAACAGTATGGAAGTCCCTCAAAATACTAAAACTAAAAATACCATAGGATCCAGCAGTCCCACTGCTGGGTAGGCATCCCCCCCAAAAGAAGGAAAATCAGTCTGTTGAAGAGATATCTGGACCCCTATATTGACTGCAGCACTACTCACAGTAACCAAGATATGGACTCCACCTATGTGTCTGCCGATGGATAAATGCATGAAGAAAATGTAGTATACACGAAATAGTCTTCCGCCATAAGGAAGAATGAAATCCCATCATTTGCTGCACAGATGAGCCTGGAGGACATTATGTTAAATAAAATAATTCAGGCACAGAATGACAAATATTGCACATTCTTACTTCTGGGTGAAAGCTAAAAAGGTTGATCTTAGGGAGGGAGAGGGTAGATTGGTGGTTACCAGGACTGGTCGTGGGGTAGTGGGGTGGATTAATGTGTACAAATGTGAGTTAGAAGGAAAAAGCTCTATTGTTCGATAGCATAGGGGGGTAGCTATAGTTATCAATTTATTGTATATTTTAAAATAGCTAGAAGAGAAATTTAGAAAGAATGTTGCCAGTGCAAACTAATGATAAATATGTGAGATGATGGATATTCCAATCATCCTGATTTTATCATCGCACAATGTATATGCATCTATCCCAGTATCACATATTCCCATGAAAATATACAATGATTATGTGCCAATAAAAACGCCAATTAGTGTACAACAACCTTATTAAAAATTGTAATCCTTTACTGCTTTTATTTGACAGATAAAGAAGCTGAGGCACATAAGAAGTAACTTTCCCAAGCTAACAGAGCCAGTAAGTGGCAGAAGGGAAATGCCAGCTCAGGCTGGCTCTAGAGTGAGTGCTCTTAACTGCTGGAAAATAGATGCCATCAGAAACAATGTTGCAATGAATGTCCTCATTTCTGATTGTTGCCTTAGAAAAATACCTAGAATGAAAATGCTGACTTTTTGCAGGCTCTAGCAATTACCCTTCAAAAGGCTTATATTTCTCTTTTTCATGCACTGTAATTACCAGATCTTAGACAGTCCTGGGTGTTAAAATTTAAACTATAATCTCATACTGCTTTAATTTATATTTCTCATTCATGGCCCTCTTTATCTACTGGACGTTTATCAGTCTTTGTCTTCCCTGCAATTCCGTTTGCAGGGCAGGACACTTGATCACTCCCTTCCTTGCAACTCTCTCCCGTTTGGTGTGGTATCACCCTCCCTCCTTCCCTCTACCTTGCTTTCACATTCCTCCCCTCTCACTGATACTTCTCTCTGACCTCCTTTTTAATTTTGGTGTTTCTTAGCTCTCCACTTGATCCTCCTCTCATGTGGCAGTCTCCCTGGGAAATCTCATATGTTCCCATGACTTTAACCATGCTTTAAATGCTAATACCTCATAAATCTTTATCTCCTCCGAGACATCTCCCCTAAATTCTGAACTAACATATGTAACTGTCTATTAGACATCTTTACCAGGGATATACTTCAGGCTCTAAAAAACAGAATAGGTTTAACACTGAACTCACCATTTCTCTCTTAAACTTGATCTTCCTTTTCTATTTTCTATCTGAATTTGATTTTACCATCACACAACCAAACACCCAATGTGACAGTCATTCTAGATTTGGGTTATGACGGATAGCAACAGTTTTGAATCTGGAAACTCTGAGTGTGAACTTCAGCTATGCTATTTAAAATCCGGATGACCTTGGGAACGTTGCTTAAACTCTCTAAACTTAATTATCTATAAAATGGGAATACAGAACTCTACTTTGCTAGGCAGTTGAGAAGATGAACTAGGATGATGTGTGTTATACAGTACATGCTTTTTGTCCTGTGTTTGACATACCGAAAGCATTCAATGAAAGAGTACTGCTATTTTAGGGACGATGCCTCACCTCTCACAACCCATCACTTTCTGAATCTGGTTATTTCTAATTCTGTAACATCACTGCAATAATCCTTTCTCTCTTTACTATCCCTGATAATAACACCTAATTAGGATTTTGTCAACTCTGCTTCCAAGGTTGCTGTTTTCTCTAGCTCAATGATTATCAACCATTTCCCCCCTGATATCCACTCACAGAATGGATAAAGTTCTCATATGTGACTAATTCCCCCAGGCTTACTCCAGCTCAAGTATTATTCTAGGTGTTCCGCAGTAACTCCACCTCCTTCTTTCCCATTCCACTAGAAAATATACTGGGATAAAACTCCATCTTTTTCAGCCTTGTAGAAATGTGGGTACTGTATTTTAGGCATAAAAATGCTGTCAGCATAGCTGTGTGCTACTTATACCAAGGCTGACAAGCTCTATGTGAACTAGCTTCCTCCACTAATTCTCTTGCCCCACGCGAATTCTATCCTACACATCTCGGTCAAAGTGAGCTAGTGCCATCACGCAGACTTTACTATATGCCTACATTTCCCTTGAGACAAAATTCCACCCTGGCTAGTGTAGCATACAAAGGCTTCCAGACTTGCCTTCTTCACCTTTTTTAGGCTTTTCTCTTCCTACACTTCACTTTGCAAGTGACCTTAGAAACAACAAAATAATAGCATTTTCCATGTCTTATCCTCATCTCCCCTTTGCTAGTTCTCCTACTGCAGTCTGGCCGAGGCTCCATGCACTCCTCTTAACGTGCTCTCAATCCTGGGCACTTGCACCTCAAATACTGCATAGCCACTGGGCACTTTACCCTCAGCAGCAGTGAGCACCCTCACTGCACCTGTTCCCCTAATGCTTTGGCTGTTTCTTTGTGAATCTTTTTGGCTATTTGTCTTACACTCATAGACTGATAATTTGCCCTGGGGAATCTTTCCTCAGCAATTTTCTTTTCTTATCTTCTTTTTATGTTACCCTAACTCTCTTTGAGAGACCTGCTCTACTCTATGGTTTCAATTACTATCTATGTGCAGATGCCAAACAATCCTCTGTTTTGAAGATTTACCTCTTTCCTGAACTTTCTACATATAATTCTTCATAATGGTCTTCTGAGTGATGTGACCACAGTGTTTCCATTGCCCAAACTTCCCGAACCAGCCTCATCATGCCCTCCCACTGTAGGGCCCAGTACACTGAGCTGCTCCCCTTCCCCCCCTAGACTCATCATGCTCTCCCACTGTAGGGCCCAGTACACTAAGCTGCTCCCCTTACCCCCCTAGACTCATCATGCTCTCCCACTGTAGGGCCCAGTACACTGAGCTGCTCCCCTTCCCCCCCTAGACTCATCATGCTCTCCCACTGTAGGGCCCAGTACACTGAGCTGCTCTCCT